>JARCZZ010036962.1:0-36398 GCA_030323915.1 Brotogeris chrysoptera | reverse complement strand
GCTTGCTCCGAGCCCCATCCAGCCTTGAACACTGCCAGGGATGTGGCAGCTGCAGCTTCTCAGGGCACCCTGTGCCAGTGCCTCAGCACCCTCACAGGGGAGAAATCCTGCCTAAGAGCTCATCTCAGTCTCCCCTCTGGCAGGTTAAAGCCATTCCCTCTTGTCCTGTCCCTACAGGCCCTTGTCCAAAGCCCCTCTCCAGCTTTCCTGTAGCCTCTTTTGGCACTAGAGCCAAAAGAGGTCTTTCTAAGGTCTCCCCTTCAGGAGCCTTCTCTTGTCCAGGCTGCCCCAGCCCAGCTCTCTCAGCCTGGCTCTAGAGCAGAGCTGCTCCAGCCCTCAGCATCAAATCAGACAGTGTCAATCGAGGAATTACAAAAGATGAAACTAATCCATGCTTACTGCGGTATGAAACCCAGGACTTCAGTCAGTAGTCATTTCTTAGACATACAGAGTAGCAAGAGTGAGACTGAACATTAAACGTATACATTGTGATCTGAAAAAAATAGCTCAAATTAGTGACAAGCTTTCTGGAAGGTAAAGCAGAACCGCAGGTCTTCCCTATAGTTATATAGCATCAGAGACAGAATTCCTGCCACCACTTGGAAAAAAGGAGGAGAAAAGTGAAGTGACTATTTGCTAATGATAAATACAATAAAACACAAGCAGAATAGTCCCATCTAAATCCCACTACGCACAACTGCAGGTTTTCCCAAACTCAGCGGCGAGGGGCAAAGATGTCAGATGAAAATGCAAAGTCCGGGGAACAACATGTGGGAAAAGCAGCCCTATTTCACATGAGAAATGATTAGCTTGAAGTTAGCAACTGATCCTAGAGTCACAGTTGGAAGCCCTCTAAAAACCACCAGTTTTGCACAGCTTTATTCAGAAAAAGGAAAAAGAGGGTGGAGACGGATTCTTGTATATCACTGTATAGATCTATTGCACATCTACATCTTTAATGCCTTGTGCCCTTCCACCTCCAAAAGAACCTGGCAGAACTAGATGTATCTATAAAGTCTTCATAATCAGAGGCATTAAACGCTTTCCATATGAAGGGACTCTAAACACACTTCAATCTTCACTAGAAATCACAAAGAAATACAGTTAAAGCCACGTGAAGACAGACAGCACAGAAGGGAACAGAACTCACGATACTCCCTGCGATACAAAAACCTAAACGCATCTCAAATACTTCAGTCATTGTGTTTCTAAGTATTAAAAGGCCATTCTTCTTCCCTCAGATTTGTGGAACTATTGCAGGAGGATGTTTCAGAGATGAAGGGAAAATTAAAAAAGAAGTTAGGAAACAATACTACATCTGTCCTCAATTAAAAACTATTGTCCAGTTGCTACACTGAGACTCCAAAATTCCATAAACTGCAAGATCTTAGAAGCTAGGGTGTAACAACCAGGGATGAATCAACCCAAATATGTCCTCTTCATTTTGAACAACTACCATTACAGAAAGAACACGAGATTTTGTTATAAACTTTGCCTGTAATCACTGTGTTTAATATTTTCTGAGCTGCAGAAGTCTTTGTACAACATACTCTTGGACTGAGGAAGACTCTGGCATTTCATATATGTCATCAGATCAACTCACATTTCTGCTAGAATCCTACACTTGTTCTGACACAAGCTGCACAATAGTCAAGGAGCTTCATTAAGCTTTGGGTGTTCAATTAAATCTTTTCAGGCATCCTAGTGTTTGAGTTTAGGTTTAGAAATCAAAGTCCCTTGAACACTGTCAATGGAGGGACCTCCAAAAAATTACTCGAAACCTCTGAGGCAGATTTTCCTAGTCATAGAATCAGAATTACAGCATGGTTTGGGTTGGAAGGGACCCTAAAGCTCACCCAGTTCCAACCCCCTGCCACAGGCAAGGACACCTTCTTTTGGAGAAGGTTGTTCCAATCCCCTGTGTCCAACCTGGCCTTGAACACTGCCAGGGATAGGGCAGCCACAGATTCTCTGGGCACCCTGTGCCAGCACCTCACCACCATCACAGTGAAGAATTACAGTCATAAGAAAGTTGTTTAAATCCAGTTCATCCAGATATTTGCAGATTTACAAATGCGCAGGACAGCACTTCCCAAGTCTAAGACTTTCTTAACATGCACATCTGTTAAAAGCTAAAATACACCAAAAAAAAAAAAACCAAAACACACCAAAACCCCAAAACAAAACACCATAATAGCAAACTGCATGCTCTACTTCACAAAGCCGGATTTCATTCACAAATATATCAGGTTTTATTCTCAACAGATGACTCACTGCATGTTCGCTCCCTTCAGTCTTCAAACATTTTGTTAATATATGCAGGAAATAGAGCTACAATAGTTTGCTTATGACAAGGGAGGGTGTTTTATAAACCCAGAGCTTGCAAAAGATGGAAGAAGTGTACGTGTACAGAAAAGAATATTTGGTATGCAGTAGAATATTTAGTAACAAAGACATACTTTCATCGGGATTACTTGCAGAGTAACATAACAATGAGGAATTATTACTACACGAAAAAAGAAATTATCCAATCCAGGGGGAAATACCCGCCAGTTTTCGATAGTGACTGACCGAGATTACCCTTTCATTTATGTTAGAAATGAACTGAAATAAACAAAGCCACCACAGCTTACTTTTAGTCTGAATTTTATAACAATACACTACTCTTGGCCAAAATGTAATGGAGAAGGCGAGGCTGCTGAAAACAGTAAAAGCCAGAATTCACTCTCAGTCTTTCATCCCAGTCTATTTTATGTTATTTGATAGGAAACCACCTTAAAAAATAAGAATGTCACAAATCCTATTTTTATTGCCCTTTTCACAGAAAGTTGTTCAAAAGCTCATGTTCCATGTCTTCTAACTCAACATTTCCTTACTTTAATGTTAGCTTTTTAAACATACAGGTATTTTAAACTGCCTTTCTTCTTGTGTTTCCCAGTTGCATATAATAGCACCTAACCTCTCTCTTTCATAAGTCAAAACTCCTTCTCCTCATTTTTATTTCTTAATGCAAGCCAGAAAAATGCCTCAATTACTTCTGAACTCCCCGGTCTGTACGTAGCGGCAACCTCTGATTTCAAATGAAACAAAGGAAATGCAGACAGTTGTTAGAAACAAGGCAGCTTCTCGCAGTAACAGAAGAAACACAGACAGAGTTCTCTGTTTTTCTCAAAAGCACTCAGACAAAGACCTATAATTTTACCTCCTCTGGAGAAGAAATAAACTCTAGAATTCCCTTTAAATCAGGCCACAGGCCTATATTATCAATCATAACTATTACTCAAATCTAACCAATTCCGACATCCACAGGCCTTCTCTTTAGGTACTGTTACTAAAAGCACTAAGACTATTTTTCAAACTGAAATACTAGTCAACTCTAACAGTAGCAGATAAGAGAAAGCAAACTAAAAATAATTAAAATTAACAATATTTTTATGTAGATCCTACCGTCCTGTGGTAAGCAATGAGAGTACTCTTCTTCCTCACAAGTATTCCATGAGCTGAAAGTTTTCTTCTGCTGGCTCAGAGAGTTGGCAAAAATAACTCGTAAATGGGAGCATGGAATTAGCGTGTTAAAATTCAAGCTTTTTCTGTAAGTAACTTCCACCATATTTTCTGGAAGATTGCTTTTCTAGCACTGCTTGGACTAGAATGGGAGACAGATTCCTGCTGACTCTTCTCCGTCTCTTACTGGATAAATTTATTACCTTACACCAATGTCCTTTCGTGTAAAACCTGTTTTCCACAAGATGTGTGTTACCCCACCTCAAGGAGTCTCAGCTAAGACAAGACATGGTAGCTCAGCCGTGAGACAGAACACTTCACATTTATGACTACTTTAAGTTCTAATAGCCTGAACCACTTACCTGATTTCCACAACCCACAGGTCAGCATGATTTAAACAGATTCTAGTACTAAACCAAACCAGACAAAAACCTCTTTAAAAACTGTTTTGCTATACTTCACCCTTTGTGGATCTTTGCCTAGAAGAGCATGACTGCTATTTTCAGATAACTTCTGTTTAAAACTGATCACAAGGACTTAAAATGCCCAGTGAGATTACTCTATCTGTACCTTTCCCCCTGCCATTTACCACTATATTACCATGGAAAGGGTTAGCTCACATGACAGTTGTGTCTGCTTGACCTCTAGATTCCAATTGTTCAACAGTGTATAATGTAGGTAAGTCTCAGAAAACTGGTCACTTGAGCTGCAGGTTCCCAGGTAATAAAAAGCTGATCACAAAGGGCTCTCATTTTCTTTGCTTCTGAAATAGCCCAATCTTTGAGACAGATGCCACACAGCTCTTGCTGAAGAAAGGGACCTGCTGTGCAGTGGGAAAATCTCAGGTTTTGGCCTTAAAACATGTTCAAACCAATTAATCATTAAAAAAAGAAATTAAAATTATTTAGCTGTTTCTTGTTTGTCACCTCTGGGGTTTAAATGGAAAAAGTAGAAATAGGGGTTCTTTAATCATCACAGAATATTTATGAAACTCCATGGAAATAATTCACAGGGCTGGACTGTGCCAGCAAAGCTGTTGAGAAACCAACAGCCAAGCAGACAGTGATTTAATTTCAAACACACCTCAGTGAACTTTAGGTGGTTGCTGCTAGAAAAAAGGAGAGCTATCACTGCTGACATGACTGCTCCAACCTCCCCCTAATCAAAGGCAGTGATTTGGGCAGAAGGGCTATAGAAGCCAGGAGTCATGGATGAAGAGCGACATTCTTTCTAGAGGACAGGGAGCTGTTGCTTAGAAACTTTACAGGCAGATCCTGCTGGTGTATCTGAAAAAAAAAAGAAATAGGACATTCTTGGCTCTAGGTGGGAGAGCTCTTTAGTGATATAAAATCCTCCACATCTTCTCTTTATGCTCGCTGTCAATAATTAACAATGCTTTAGGAAAGCTGCTTGGATGCTCTTTTTGTCAATGCCAGCACATTCCCAATGGCAGAATTTCCAATCTTGAAGCAATCTGGTTGCTAAACAGCATGGACTCACATCGCAGTTCACGCAGGGGGCTGAGCGCAGGCTCCAGGCATAGACTGGACTGTCCTACGAGGGGACTGGCCTCAAAAGTGATATCAAAAGAGCAGGAGCAAAAGTGCAGTCAATCATCTCATGCATCTCTCAATTGTTGTGAAGGATAAGAAAAATACAAAAATTAAGAAAAGAATATCCCACTAGATCAAGAAAAAAACCCTTAGTTCTACTTTTAAAATGTATTATGAAATGAGGTCTGCTAAAAATGAAAGGGGAAAGGCCATAACACTTCTTTGGAGCCATGAGGGAACAAAGTTTGCCTTGAAGAACAGAAGGCAAGGTTTGAATCAGATCACTTTATCAAGGGAAATGGTGCAAGGAGCTCCTAAGTGTCTAAAGCAAAGTTGCAAACATATTGAGCACTCACTGTGCAAAGAAAACAAATTAGTTCAGAGATGGGAAAGAAAAATTATACCAATCCAGAACCAGTTTTCTCCCCTGCATAAATAATCCACACTTGAACAGTTTTTCCTCATATAAATAACTACATTTGTAAGAAGCCTCAAGTAAGAAGGCTCTTATATCATTATTCACTTAAAAACCACTCCAAAAATTCAGACAAATCACTGCTTTCTAACTAAAAGAAAATAAAATGCACAGCTTGTGGTAATAAACAGCTCATAGTCATCATTCCAGAGAAAGCCTTTTTTTTCCCCCCCTCTTCCCTTAAAAATAAATGTAGCACGGGCTTGTTTTCTTATATTAAGCAGATCACATCAAATGGATACAAGGAGATTAAGTAATACCACATGGCACCTAAGGTAGCGAAGGTCCAGATGCAAGACCGATAACCCCCAAAAACAAAGCTGGTGTTGTAGAACAAGTGCCTCTGGTTTAAACTTCAGGGGCAGATCTCAAATGCAGCTATCAAAGCACACATTCTGTATAGTGTCAACATGAGGTCACCATATCATTCTTTATGAAGGAAAACGAAGGATCGTGACAGCATGTGTAATTTAATCATTGTTGCTTAATTCCAAGGACAAACCTGACTCTGTGTTCTGATGCTATGAGCGACAGAAAAGCTCTCTTAAGATAACTTCTGGCAGCTGTAGGTGGGGTTAACATATAAGACGCATGTCTGGGTCTTAAGGGTTATCACAATGTAACATAAGTTCAAAGTCTGTGAAGAGTGTTTAACTCCCTCATTCAATGCATGGCTGCCCACAGAAGCAAGGTGGCTCATGGGATAACATCTTACTCTCTTATGCCTAAAATACAGACAAAAAACAACAAAAAAGACCCTTAAGAACTACAACTATTGTTATCCACAAATTAATCGAGAAATATACTTTGGATAAGAATAATCAAACAGAGAGTATTAATTATTTACAAAACTGAAGAAAACGTGGCCCATTTCCCAAAGGTTCATAAATCCACGCGGGAGACTTCTGAAGCATGGAGGAAAGGTCGACCTGATTTTTATTCTTGCCTTTCTGGGCTTATCTACATGGGAAAAAGAATTATTTTCTATTTAGCCCTCTGTCGGGTTTTTTTTTCAGTTTTAAAATAACCGTTAATGAAATCACAAGGCTTCACCACAAAAAGCACTACCAAAAATAGCAACAGGACAGCAAATATTGGACTGCAGCAACCCTGAGCAAGCGTGGAGCGCAAAAACGCATATCCTTACATTCAGCTTTCTTGGAAAAAAAACCCAAGGAATAACAGATTACATTCTACTGAGGCCTCACTGTAGTGATAAGCATTTGCTAACAGTTTTCCCAGAAATACAGCTCTTAAAACCTATTTTTTCCTTTGGCTTAAGAACATAGCTGAGTATAAAATACTTCAACAGTGGAACTGTTCATTATGTTCACACATAAGATATCTGGAAATCACCCAAACCATACATAATTTATGATAATAAAAATAAGGTTGTCTGTTTTTTGTCTTTGTCACAGTATTCTGCAAAACTCAGTTATACACATTTAAATGTTTTTAATTTTAAAAATACTGCCAACATGCAATTTTGATTAAATCATTTATAAATATAGAGACATCTTCTTTTTGGACTGGCATTTGAACTGAAATTTAGGAATGACAATACACAAATACTTTCTTCAATAGAAGGAGAATGTGGTGAAGTTTTTGTTTTGTGCTTTCAAATGAGAAGATAAATATGGCTAAAAACACAGCATTCTTCAATGGCAATGAAACATGTGCAAGGAGTGCACATGGCAGTATCACTGTTGTGACAGAAGACGTCTTAAGCTATTACAAACCTTCCTCAAGTTCATCTTGTTTATTTAGTAGGATCCAAAAATGCAATAGTTGTTCTTCAGAGACAAAGATTTCCTTGGAGAAATAAGTGAAACATTTCTAACCTATGGACTAGGATCACCACCCTTGAAATGACAGGCCAAGGGGAATGGCTTTACCCTGCCAGAGAGGAGATTGAGATGAGCTCTTAGGCAGAAGCTCTTCCCTGGGAGGGTGCTGAGGTGCTGGCACAGGGTGCCCAGAGAAGCTGTGGCTGCCCCATCCCTGGCAGTGCTCAAGGCCAGGTTGGACACAGGGGTTTGGAGCAACCTTCTCTAAGGGAAGGTGTCCCTGCCCATGACAAGGGGTTCAAACTAGATGAGCTTTAAGGTCCCTTCCAACCCAAACCATTCCATGATTCTGCAATATATCTTGCATCTCATCTTGTAATAGTTTCCATGGTACTCTCTATATTTAGAAATATGGGCCCACAACAAATATTATATTCTTCATACAGGGTATTCTGCATATGAGATGCAAAGACCTATAACATACCTTTAAGACAACCTTCATAATTCTTATATAAAGGATCTCTGAAATGTCAGTACTCTCACCAAACTTCATAATTATTTGATGTACCTTGCCACATTAAAGACTAATCATGAGCTATGGTTCCTATAACTAACCAAAGAGCAAGTTCAATATTATAAATTCTGTACAGCAGTGTGCTACGAGCTTGGGTGCTGGTAATTAAGTCCATCTGTAATGTTTTGTTCAACTGGCCCAAACAATAGAACAAGTTTCTCACTTCAGGAGAAAAACTCTATAAAGTAATCTAGATAAGCATTTGAATTTCCCAGAGATTTAAGCAACTCATTACGTATCATTGTAACACCACACAGGTCCGGCTCCTGCCGCACTTAGAAGACAGAGACACAGTCCACAGCCAAAGGCAAAGCTAGGTCCAGAAGTGCTGGGTAAGAGCTCTACAACACTAACAAAAAATCTGCAATTAATTTTAGAAGGGATCAAAGATTTAATCTTGCAGAACCTGAATATCCAAACCAGTCCCTTAGCTGTAACACCCTAAACCCCATCTGTAATGCCAGAAGAGGCCCCTGGTAAAATAAATCTTTCTATTTGGTCACTGTGATGCCTTTCTCATGGTTTACACATTTCTTGAGATTGCAGAAATTTCAGATTCAAGGCACTTAATTAATATCTCAGATTGGAGGCACTTAATTTACTGCAGAAGGACTATTATGTGAACACCAGAGCCAAGATTCAACACGAGTACTCTTTTTTTTTCTCTAAAGCATAAAGGAAACTCATCTGCTCAAGACACAGTAGTGGGTTTTTTATTAGTTATGTAATTTCCTCTTACTTAAAGGAGCTGTAAATACTCAAAGCCACTAAAAATCTTCCTGCAACTCACCTTTCCCACTGTAGCTATGCTTTGCCTCAATTTCCTATACCCGAGCTGTAATAGCCAACAGGCAACTTTAGTTCTAATCACCGTTAGACGCTTCTAATTAAAGCTAGGTGGAATTTATTACAAATGCATTTTTAAAAGACTGATTTCCAAATTCTTTCCTCATTTACATGATCTTGGTTTCACCCCATTGAAAAAAAAAAAAAAAAAAAAAACACCTTTTTAATCAAGAATAGCAATGCAAGAGAAACATCCAAATCAGCATCTCTAAGAGCTAAGTGGACAAGGTCACTCCACATCATGAAGATCCAGGTACAAACTGCTCAGGGCATGCCACTAATTCCAAGAACACTTGAAGTGTTTAAAATTCAATACCTAATTTATTTGGGGATTGTGGCTTTCAGTCTTTTCTTAGAAGCTGTTCCTTTTGTGTAACTGCACATGAATTGTTCTGATCTGCCCACGCATTAATCATTACAGAGACCATCTCTCACTCTGTTTCAAGAAATATTGTGTTCATAGAATCATAGCATGGTTTGGTTTGTAAGGGACCTTAAAGCTCACCCAGTTCCAACCACTCCCATGGGCAGCGACACCTTCCACTACCACAGGGTGCTCCAAGCCCCTGGGTCCAACCTGACCTTGAACACCACCAGGGGTGGGGCAGCCACAGCTTCTCTGGGCACCCTGTGCCAGCGCCTCAGCACCCTCCAAGGGAAGAGCTTCTGCCTAAGAGATCTCAGTCTCCCTTCTGGCAGGTTAAAGCCATTCCTCTTGGCCTATCCCTTCAGGCCCTTGTCCAGAGCCCCTCTCCAGGTTACTTGTAGCCCCATTAGGCAGCGGAAACTGCTCTAAGGTCTCCCCTTCAGGAGCCTTCTCTTCTCCAGGCTGAACAAGCCCAGCTCTCAGCCTGTCTTCATAGCAGGGGTACTGTTGATTATCTCCCAGGGGTTGCTCAGGAAAGGCTTTAGCCACCACAAGTTCTTACATCTGTGACATCCTTTACATACAATAAATCTTTCTTCAGGATATCCCAGCAACTGAATGGACTTAACGCTGTCTCTGACACTTTTATGGAGCAGAGAGGGCTAAAAGAAGAGACATCCAAATTTGTACATCATTAAGGAAAACTGATTCAAAAATAAATAAATAGTCAACTGTAGTGCTTTCCCTTCCTCCTGACTGATCTTTTTATGGAAAATCAGACAAGAAGCTGTTCTTGGACTATGTGATCTTTTTTTGTTTGTTTCTTTTGGCTGACTGTCAGCACCCAGCAGAAATAAACTCATTACGCTGACAGGAGTCCTGAATACACTCATGTTGTCAGTGCATCTCAGCATCATTCTCGTGAACCCAAAAGCCATAAAGCAATTAAAATAAAGATAAGCTGACTCCACCCTTCAGATGCAACCAAGTTTGGAAGGATCTATCAAACCAAAGTGAGATGCTCAAGCATCTGAGCTAAAGGGTTTCTCTGATCGCATTAAGGAAATCTCAATTAAACATAATAAAAAATAATAATAAAGTGCTATATCTTACCCTGTCAACTAAAAGTAAATATTGATCATAGGCATCCGATATAATTTCTGGTTCTTGGGCTGAATTTGTAAACAAAAATCCTGTTGGTGGTAAATACAGAATTAGCACAAGGCAAGCCAAAATTCATTTGTTAAGCTGTAAAAAACACTGTGGAAACATACTTAAGTTATTACAAGATGATGAAAGCATACAGAGGAATGATACAATTTATATAAGGTTTGAACATAAGTAGAAGACAATCCTACTCAGGACTCATATCCCGGCTGCCCTTTAGCACCTAGGAAGCACCTGTATAGTTCCTTTGCCCTGCCCTGCACTGACCCAATATTCCCTGGGCTCAGGCTTGAATGCAAGGGTTTGAATTGGAGTGTACAAGACAACACTTTTGTCAAGGATGAGAGTCATCCAAAACCTTTGTAGTGTTCAAGGCAGATTAAAGCACCCAAGGATTCAGTATGGCTGTGTTAGCCGTGCACTGAGTGCTCCCTAAGCTGTGCAAGTAAAATTAAATCATACGATAGCAACAGTTTTCAATGTTCCTGTTCTTGCCAGGTATCAGATGTGACCCAGAAACACTATTTAGCAAGTCCAAAAGTCCAAAACATTTTGACAGCTGAATGAAATCAGCCTGCATTCTAGGGAAAGCATGGGCAAGTGACAGCTTTGCATACTGCTGAGGCCTCTGACTACTGTTCCCAGCCGACTGGAGTATTTGTTTGATTCTATTTATTCCTATTCTATCCTTACACAGCCTCATCCTCCTTCATTCATGGACTTCCTGACAATTTATTTTTCTTAGAAGTATTTCTGCATAGCATCTAAGCACGGGGAGTGTAGATTACAGAGATAATAGATATGTTTAAAATTAGACTAAGCAGCTGTAATTCTGAATTTGCATTTCTGACTTGATTATAGTAAGCACTCAAGACTATTTGTCTAAGAACTAGAAATTAGTTCACACACTGCAATAAAAATACATGAGCCTCTCTCACTTTGACCCCAATCAAAACCATTGCTGGATAACAAATGGCAATTGTTTCTTTCCAACTGGTAACAAATGGCAGTCCTTTCTTTGCAACTCTGTAACTTCGTTTTAAAGATTCACCTGTGGATGTTAATTGCAAGAATTAAATTAACAGAGCTGGCTGTATTTTACAAGTAGAAGAACTATTCTCCTGCTTACTCTGGATTCTTTTCATTGCAGATTGTAGCCGTTATCTACTTTATACCTTTCCTTGAAAGGCTCAACAGTCTTTTTTCTAAAAAGTCAACATACGTAACCATCAGGTAACCATTTAGAATGCATTCTGTTAAATCCTCTTATCACAATCAAGCGCATAAGACAATTTATTTTACTCAAATAGTCTGACACAATAAAAAAAATCAATCCTGTTCTATTTTGGTAAAAACTGAAATAATGATTTTCATCATACCTTTTTTTTGCAGAGATATGGGAATGAAAAGAAAGAAATGGGTTCTGTATTCAAATGCGCTCCGCAAACACGGTGCACATGTTAAAGCAACTGCAGTTTTTGCTTCTAAGAGTTTTATCATGAGCTCAAGTCATCTCAATAGGAAACATGTATTATGCTTCTTTCATCTAAAAAAATAAGCAGATGTTGTATCACACAACAAGTTTCACCTCCATGCATTAGCTCCATCTTGCTTACAGAGGCAATATTGCATTTGGGGGGGGGGATGGACAAGGGGACATATATAACTGCAATGACATGAACACCCCTCAAGAATTAACCATGGGTAACTTATCACAGCTGATCATATTTTATATCAGAGAGACCATTTAATAAGCATTCAAGAAAGACAATATTTAATCACAAAGGACATCACACCTATTCTCTATTTATTTACACCTTTTCATTTACTAAAGTGCTATTTACTCACAGAAATCTCTATACCAACTCTAAATTTAGAGAAGAACCTTAAAGAGGATCTTTTACTACACCAAGAAGCAAACAACAAGATGTTTTTTTCCAGAGACAGCAAAACAGCAAAAATTATCTCATCAGATAAATATGTCTGCCTCAGATTATTGCAGCAAGTTAAAACTGCAAATAATTGTTATGCCTCTTTTCAAGAGCTTTTATTCATGTCTGTTAATGTGGTTCCTCTGAAAAGGACACAACTATTGCTACTAAAATTATGATGCTACAATAGAAATAAAATCAGTGTTTGGCAAAATTTTGTAGCAGTATTTTTTACTCCATAATATTAATTTCATAACTCTTCAAATTTAAATCTTTAGGAAGAGGTTTTTCAGGGTTTCTTTTTGTTGTTGAAAAGATTTAGAGAACCGATAAAAGTGATTCTCAGCTCTGCACAGAATGGCCACACTTTACCTACTTAAAATATAAGGAATAAAATATTTACAATGGATCCATTTCTTACAAGTGAAACTTAGAGAATGGAGAGATTTAGCTGCCCCTGCTGTGCTGGATTGTCTTTAATGGAGAATTTCCATATTGGTAGATTCAGTGGAGTATAAAGGAGTGGTTTTTGTTAGTAAATACTAGAGTATTAAAAATTAAGGTTGATTAGTTGTAGCAAAGAACAAACTGATTAATCCATTTACAAGAAGCTTTAAGTAATTTTGAAGCTTAAGCTCCACTTGCAAAGGTCACCTGGGCAATGTGAGCCTAACCTGACCGAAGCCATTTCCACTCTCTGCTTATAAAAGTATATGCAGATCTTAAGGTCCATTTACATTCAAATTGTCTTCTGTTCTAATATTCTTGCCTACTTTAAGCATAATGTACCATATACTTCTATTTAAAATACATAGCTTTAGAGAAAAGGACAAGTACATAGGAGAAAGAAATGTCACATACTAATTATTGTAACACCAGTGACAACAACAGATTAGAATAGCCATGAAAACAGCTTTAAAACACTCTGAATGCAAAGAATCTTTTGTATAACTGCAGAATCTACTTTTTTTTCCTACCACTCAGATGAAAACCCTGTGAGATGTTCTTACTGTTACAGGATTCAGCTTCACTTAAGCGAGTAATTCTCACTACTTAAGAAGCCTGAAAACTTGGGCAGTCTCTGCAGCAGTGTTGAAAATGTTTCGCTCCTATTCTCAGTACCAGAATACTAATGCAAGGGGTGATGTGACTGAAAAGCACAGCTAGCCAAAAGTATTCCAAAGAGAAAAAACATCCAACACCTTGCTGTCAGAAAATGCTTATTCAGCAGATTTAAAGTGCTTCAAAGAAAGGCGTGTTTTCCCAACACAACTGATGAAAAACTATGGAAAAGCTTTCCTCCTGAGCCCTATAAAGCCAAAATTCTTTGTCTTATCGAGGACATGACATTTCAAACAAAATCTGGAGATGAGGAGTTGGTGGGATGCGGAGATATTCCTACTTGGGAGAACAGTTTTCATCTTGCTGGAAATTTTCAACTTCACCAGCTTGTTCCAATACAAAGGAAAACATGCTTCCAAAACAAAAATCCTGACTTTCAACCAACTTTACTGGTAATGCTCTCCACAAAAGATGACAAGTGATGCTCACAATTTCATTTTCTAGAGCAGCTGATTTAGGGTTATATAAATGACTTCCACCTATTTTACTGTTTGAATACTTCCAAGAATGCCATCAGGTATACAACCACTTTTTGGAACCAGATATCATAGTACTCTCTCAACAGTTCATGTATGGTGTTGAGGAAGCCATTTAGAAAACTGAGATGTAGAGCTTTTATCCAGAAACCTGAGACAACATCCATTTACTTCCATAGAGCACTGAGCCTCCCCAGCTGAAAAGTCAATACAAGAATGTTATCACTCTTCAAGATATATATAGATGTATTATGAATATCCGAAAGACAGAATATATATAAGAAGCTGGAATATAAGAATAACTGAGTTATTAATCACTAATCACTTCTTTTAATATGCCAAAACCTGGTTTCTGTTCTTTGCTGCCATGTCTTCACCTCATTTGTTACAGTAGTCTTAAATACTTTTGTCTTTTTAGTTTCCAACAATTCTCAAAGCACACTAGACTTTGATCACCGCCAGGTTCACAGTGTTGTTGATACAGCTGGAGGATCTTACCCATCACTAAGGGAGCTCCACAAAGGACCTAGAATCTCAGCCACTTTTGCTTCCTGCTGGAGCCTTCTGTGTTGGAAGCCATGCCTTGGGAAAGTTCTCACTGGTCAACTGATACACTTTACTGTTTATCTAATTCCTCAAGAAAGTTTATCCTCACAAATGTTATGTTTATACAAAATAAACACATTTATTTTAGTCAAGTACCAGCTTTTAGCTCAGCTGCTGAAAGGCAACTTTCATTTGGTCACTTTTACCTTCACACACACACACCATTCTGTTCTTTTTATATCTTCTCCTTGCATCTTACCTCAATAATTAGCTTTGAGGGAACAATTTCAACAAACCCGAGTCACAAAAACTCCAGTTATGCTACTTAAATTCCTATCAGGTTTTACTCTTTAATTCTGTATCCCTGTTCTTCCTACTTCCAACTACATATTGTATTATTTATATCTATACACTTGCCCTTCATAATCCAGCTACCATTTGGTATTATACCTAAAACCAAAATATGTCTTATGCTTTGTACTGCCTGTGAACATGCCTAGAGAACATAAATAGAGTTGATTTTTCTTTAGCCAAGCCTTGAAACATGCTATATTAAAAGCAAAAGCCTCCTCTGCTCTGAAATGCAATAAATTGTATGGTTCTGTCACTGTACACAGGGAACAGATCTCACAGTGGTGTGCTCAGAGAGCACGTAATACATAGAAGGCATTGTCATTACTACAACTTGGTAACAGAATGGATTTCAATAAATACTGGTATTAGAAGTAAAAAGCCATACATAACAAAAACTATTAAGGGGTAACAAATACCACACTTACTGAAACAGTAAGGAAAGAATTGATAGGAGGGGATGATGATATTTCTTGGCAACAAGAAAGAAAATAAACAGAATTTATAGGAACAAAAGAAATCATAGCCCTCACACAGATGGGCTACTAAATAGGGACTCGGATCTACGCCAACAGTGCAAAAGGGCAGATACATTCAATAAGTAATTCGGCATTTGTAGAGAAGTGGGATGATTTGCTGGTACCTCACAAGGACGATTAATTACTTCTTAAGTCCATTACAAGCGCAATGTTAAAACAACATTACTTTGCAATCCACACTCATAGTCAGAAGGATCAAAAATCTTTGCAGAGGGTTCTCACAGAAGTATCCAAGGGGATTTCTATCCCACCACCATGAATTCACCAGGGAAATTTCAGAAGTCTGAACGAACACTCATGTTACAACTGCACTATTGAATCATTGTTTACAGCCATTGGAAGATTGGAAGGATGGCAGTCCTGAGCAGAACTACAATTTAAGAAAAAAATATATGTGCTTCAACAGATATAACAGAGCTACGTAACAAATAACAGGAAGAAAAATCAATGAACATTGATCTTCTTAAAAGAATGTGGGTTTATTATTTGATACAATAGCCATTTCCAATTGGTAAAAATATCACTATGGATGCATAAACTTCCACGGCACTTGATGTGGTGTCCTGTAACAACCTGATGACCAAATAGCACCAGTTAAGTAGGTAAAGAACTGGTTAAATGACATCTCAAAAAGGAAAAAAAAGCAGCTTTAGAGAAGAACACATCACAACATAACACAGATTAACACGGATTTCCCCAAAAGTGGAGCCACTATCACAAAACAGCTTTCCAATCATTTGTAAGTCTACATGATCAATTATGACAAAATTTGCACAAGGTATAAATAGATAGAATAGTACATAAGGAAGATAAATCATTTACAAAAAGTGACCAGGTTGGTGTCTTCAACCTACGCTAAGAAAGCAAGCATGCTCTAAAGAAGCTATGTACAAAGTTCTAAGGCTACAATCAAGAACTGCATGCTAGACTCCAGAATGATAAACTCCCATGGAAAGAAACACGGCTTGCCCCAGTGAGCATACCCAGCGAAACTGGGATCAAAACACAGTGTTGCAGGTGGAGGTTTCATACGGAAATACCATGTAGAACCAGCAGAGTAACACTACAGAGGTAATCCTTAAGCCAGCCTGTACTCAGCTCACGTTTTCACAGAAACACTGAAGAAATGGATTCAGGGATAAAAAAAAAAGCCACAGAAATGGAGGTGTGAGGAAAATGAATGCAGTGACAAACACAAAGAATTTAATTCCACTTTTTTTTTTTTTCCCCAAATAGAAAAAAGAGAGGGAATACTGAGTTACAGCAAATAAATACCTCCATGGTAAGAAAATAACTTTGAGTTCTTCAGCATAGTGGAGGAAAGCACACCATTAGCCGCTGACTGGAAGCTGAAGCCAAATAACTTAATAAACCACAGAATCTCTCCTTCTTACTGTCTTCCGATCAAAATTCCAATTTTTCTGGAAAATACGTTTCAGCCAAATGCAAGTTCCTGCACTCAAAAGTAATTGAATAAAATCCAACTGGCTGTAATAGTCAAGGGGTCAGAGCAGCAAATCTAATTGCTTCCTTTGGCTTTAAAGTCTCAGGCTATGAATACTTTTGGTTTCCAGTGTTCAATGGCTTTTTGGTAGTACTGTACATGTTCAACATTAATATTAAAAGAAATCTCCATAAATTAAGGTTGCATTTCCTTTTAAGGGCTCAAGTAACACTGGAGCTTTCCCTTAGAGGGTTTTGTCACCAGCAGAGCCCATTAATGGAATTACAGCCGTCTCATACACAGCTGAGGTGTTACAGCTATAAACAATGATTTACACAATTGAGCGCAAAAGTTCATCCTTCGCATCCATACTTTTTCTCCTCTAGAAAGAATTCTGTTTAACCTGGAGTATAAAAAGCCTGGCACAATACATGATATCAATCATAGACACTGCAGGTAAAAGGGAAAACCAGCAGCACTGTAGTAGCCACAAAGCCAGCAAGAGCTGTTGTTCACATCAGGAACATCAATTGAGACTTATCTACTCCGAAGCACACGGCGTTCCCTGCAATCTCGACAAGTGAACAGAATCAACATTTCTCACAGAATACATGCCAAAATAATGCATAACACATAGTTGGTATCATTCAGGCTGATAGAGTTTTGCTGTGGTACTGGCTGCTGTGGCATCTATAGATTTCTAAAATAACAGGGGGATTGGAGCATATCTATCCCAATAAAGTATAAACAAACTTCTAATTCAGCAAAAGGAAGCTTAAAGAGGCTGACACTGTCTGAAGCATGCTAACAATCCAATAAACATTCTGCCACTACACAACTGACGAAGGGAGGGAGAAACACAGCCAGCAACTGATCATTTCAACTGACGGAGCATCACCTTAAAAAGGAAACAGGCACCGCACACAACCGGTGAGACACGAGGGAGTGCGCTCACCCTTCCAACCTACAGAGAAGCAGGTGCGTGGCCACCTACTCCTCACACTACACCCTGTCATAAAGATGGAAAAGTTACTTTCCCAAACTGAAGGCACATGGATGCTCCCCATAGCACCCACAATACCAACTCCCAATGTGCAAGGCAGCCGGGGAAGTCTTGCAGCAGCGACATCTCTCCCCACCACCACATCTAAGCAAAACTTCCACTTCAGACATCACACAAGACCCTTCAGTCATCACCTCTCAGCCAGCGTCCATGCAGCTTTTCACTATCCCTCACGAACAGATAAAACCACATTTTAAACTTTAGCTCTTTGCCACTGGAGCAAATCCTTGGATGGGAGCTGGCACATTTTGGATGGGATAAAAAGAGGCTGATTATGAGGTCCCAGCCCCTGGAAGAGGCCTAAAGGGAAGGGATAGAGGTAGCTGCTTTCTCTGGCACCCCCTCCCCACCGCCGAGCCCCGCGCCCCTTCCCTGCCATCAGGCAATCAGAGCAGCAGCAGTCGCTGTAAATTACAGAGACACACAGTGGATGGAGAAAAGGGAAGAAGAAACCTCTGATGCCTGAATAAAGGAGAATCATGTAAAACAGTAAAAAAAAAGGACTTAAAATAACACATCTGGATTTTACCTCGAAGGACTGCTAGGTAAATAGGTGAATAAGTGAAACACCACACCTCTGACCCTTTCTTTTCTTCCCTACATCTAACCCCCTTCCTCCCATAATACACACCACAAAATGACCATTAATTCAAATCCATTCTTTAAAGGAGGATTATCTCTGTGACAGACTCTGTCTCTTTTACCGAGCAAGAATTAAAATTGCCTTTAAAAAAAAAAAAGGAAAAGGATGAGGGGTGGAGGAAGAAAAGGCAGCATGATTATTATTTCTGGTGGGTGCGAAATATGTGCACGGGGAGAAGGAGTCTGGGGGATGGGGCGGAGTGGAGAAAGGTGGCTAAGGAGAGAAGAAAGAAACGGAGGACCAGGAAACGCAAGGAGGGATGAGGAGAAGGCGAGAGAAAGGGGGAAGGAGGATAAGGAAAGAAGGATGAAAGGAAGGCTCTCGGGGAGACGGGGGGTGGGGGGAAGGATGAAAAGGAGGAAGGGATGAGGGGAAGAAAGGAGGATGCTTTGCCCTGGCCTCACCTCGGCTCGGTGGGTGGGGGTGGGAGAAGCTCTCGCCGCCGCCTCCTCCTCCTCCCCAGCAGCGCCGGTCACTGACGGGCTGGCTGCGCGGCGCGGCTCCCTCGCACGGCGCCCGGCCCCGGCTCCCGCCTACCCGCCCTCGCCGCCCGCCTCCCGCCGCCGGCCCGAGCCGCTCTGAGGGGGACCCGGGCGCTGCCGCCGCGGCCGCCAGCCTCCCCGCGGCAGCCACTAGGGGAGGAGGAGGCAGCGCGCCTGCGCCACCGGCAACCGCTGGGCCGGGAGCGGAGAGCTGGGGGCTGCCCCGCCGAGGGGGCGGCGGGAGAGGGGAGGCCTTGCTGCCGGCCCCGGCTCGGAGGGTCTGCAGGCCGGTAGCGGGCAGCTTCAGTGCGCAGTTGCCGTGAGTACGGAGACGGCGTTACCGCGGGAGGGAAGGGGCCGGGGGTGTGAGGGGAGGGGGAGTGGGGCTGGCAGGAGGTGCCCGAGGGGAGAGCGCTGTGGTGTGGGGCGGGGGAAAGCTCGGAGGTAGACCTGTGGTGGTCGGCGGCAGGGGGAGAGCCGATCCCAGCTGAGGTGAGGACGCCCCAGCGAATGGGCTCTATGGGGCTCTGGAAAGCAGCCCCGGGGGAGGGATGGGGGTATGGCGCGTCCCCTCAGTGGGGTTCAGTGCCCGTGGTGTGCGGGTGGTAACGCAGAGGAGGCCGAGGGCGGGTGCGGGAAGGCCGCGCCGGGCAGTGGGGGCTCCGCCGGGGGCCGGCGCTGGAGTCTGTGGCAGAAGGGGCCGGCGAACAAAGAGCTGGGGGGAGCTCGTGGGGGTTTATTCTCGTCCATCATCTCCTGTGCTGCTTCAGATGCTACGCAGGGGGAAGGGGATTGATGTATGAGTGTACTATCAGGACTGACTCCAAGAACTTCGGTTCTCCTTTTAAACTACAACAACTTTGCTTATGGCTTCCTTCTCTGTGCCGAATGCAAGGTTTTCTTTCTTTGTTCTTTGCGCTTTTCTTGCTCCTCTTACATCACTTGCATTGCTAATCTTACCAAGCGTAAAGGTTTTTGTTATGCTGCATCACCTTCTTCTGCTGTTTCTGTTGGGTGGAACATGCTGCCGCCCTCCTGCTCCAGAATCGCTGAGCCTGAAGTCCCGTAAGCCCTGGTGGTGAAGAATCCCTGTGGAGTAGGTGTTGTTGAAGGAACTTTGCTGTTTTGAGGCAGTGTGATCCCACCGATGGGATCTACACGCTTCTTGTGGAATCCATCTGCTTCCCCAGCTTCTACGTAAACTCAGAGCCAACAAGGAGGGGAGGATGATGTGTCCTTCACTGTTTTTACCTTTTGCTGCCTGTTTTAGGCTTGGAGGGAACTTGCCAAAACAATTTCCCAGCCTCAGCCTGTAAGGGAATGATGTGAGCAGTATAGGTATCTGTTAGGCCTCAAGTGGAGGCAGTAGCTGACAGTCTTTTTATTCTGTCTTCCCCAGCCTGACAAAAAGTATAATCAGGCTCTGTATTCATTTTTGCAATGAATAAATGAGGAAAGGAGCTGAATTGGAACCTGAATTCCCCCTATAGAGGCACAAAAAGGGACTCTAAAGGAGAGTTTGAAGTAGAGAAAAACATTTCTTAGGCAAGAGCTTATTTAAATAGAATTTAGATGTGGTTGTATTCATCATGTACAGCCATATAATAGATGTAAGTAGTCACAGTTAGTAGTATACAGAAATACTCCGAATTAGCTTAACCCCGTGATATCATTTAGGACTGAAACATGACCTATTCTGCATGTGTAAACAGAGATCACACTAGGCTGACCTCCCCTTTATGATGATGTGTAACTTACTGCTGTAAGGCAAACTAGGTATTCAGTTTGTGTCTTCCATAGGCTTTCATGTTGCATCAAATTAGTTTTCAAGGTATCATCTTTCCCATGTTATTGAATGGAGCTGTGTGATGTTAGGAAACCTTTACTTACACACCTTTGGTTTCTTGCCTTCATTTCTATGCTCCATGTCTTGGGTCGCTGGTTCTTCTTTGTTGTAACTGTCTAGTCTATTGTGAAAATGAATGCAAACAAGCAAGGTTCCCAAACAGAACATAGTGAATTACCCACTCCTTTATCACAGTGCATTACACCATTAACTGGAAGTCAGCTGTTTTTCCAGGCATTCAACAAAAATGAGCATGAGCTATGGTGTATACATAAGAACCACAAGTAGTAAATAAGCATGGTTATTGAAAATGATAAAACTTCTTCCTTAAGCTGCAAATACATCTCTTGTAAATTCAAACCAAAGGACTCATGCAGCTAGCTGTATTTCCGTTTAAAGTGTGTCAATTTAAGAAACAAATCAGATTACCTGCCTAGTCCAGACTGCTTCATCTAAGACAGGAGACATGGATTACTGGGCTGTACCTGAGAGCTCTGCCAGAATGCTACGAAGAAATCTGAAAATCTGGAAGAACTGTATGAACTTATATTTCTTTCATGGTCCTGAAAGAGGGCTTTGTACGCTGCTTAGACATTTCTTTCTTTCCTTTAGGTTATCAACCAGTTTTTAAAACTACCCTTTTTTTAATCACTGCTAATTGTCTCAAAGAAAAAGAGGAAAACTGAACTTGTTACCACTGTTTACTAAAACCAAGATAAGATGCTAAGCTGCTCTGTAAATTAATGTAGCTCTCACCAGCCAAGGGAAGTCAACTAGCTGTTCCTACCAAATGCTTGCAACTGCCGCCATTCAGATACATGTAGAAAACAGGCATCACCTAAGCGTCAGAAATATTGGGCACTTTGATCAGCAAGACAGGCAAAAAGACCATTCTGCTTAAGTGAAACATGAGTGGATGGTTTTTTAAGTTCTGCGCAGGCTGTGGAACTGTCTGTCACAAATAGAACCCAAATATTAAACATGTGCATTGAAAATAAGAATGATTAGAGCAAAAACTACAGGAAAAAAAAATACAAAGAGTCCATGTTTCACATTCATCAGTGAGCCTGGTCTCTGTCAGCCATTAAATCTTTAGCTTTCATCATGATTTCATGTTGAGTTCTGCAATACATAGTTACTCAAGGAGTAACTAGTTGGATACACTTGCCTTCACTTTAGCTTTTACCCAGGGTGCAGCTGGTTGAAGCACGAAGATCAGAGGAGAATGCGCGCTTGGAGACACATAAATACACATGGGCTAAGGTCCTGGAAAAGTTGGGATTCTTGAAACAGCATCCCACAGCCTTAATCCACTATGTGCCATGAAAACAATCTAATTGTCCTGTCATCCCGCTAGGTGTAGTAGTCCTTTTCTATATAAAAGATCATAGAATCATCGAATCATAGAATAGTTAGGGCTGGATTGGATCTTAAGATCATCTAGTTCCAGCCCCCCTGCCATCAGGAAATGAGCAATCTCATTGTTGAAAGGTGTTAATGCAGGACCTAGAGGTGGTGTGGTCAACCACAAGGTAGTAGACAATGTGCAGTATTTACATTGTGGAGACTGCATGGCAGAATGAGCATTTAGGTCCTCTAAGTGCAGGGCTCTTTGCTGCTATTAAAGAACGCAAAGCTGTGTGATCCTTGGGATAAAAAGTGACAGAAATCAAAGGGGTTTTAAGTTCCTCTGCTTAAGGAGCTGCATACTGGCACTTGTGGTTATATAGGCAGATTGCCGATTCCAAGGTTATCACATAGCAAATTTCGGCACCTGGCAGTCCCAGTTTTCACACAGTGACCAATTTACTGATGCCTTGTCAGATCTGAACTTGATTTTCTAAATCAAATATCTTTGTAGCCTTTTTATGACAACATTATTATTTTTATGACAACATTAGATAGCAGGTACCTTGCCATGATGTAGTGTACTGGAAGTAATTTTCTTCTGAGTGCCATTTGAATCTGTAGCAATCAAACAGTAACTTGTTGCAATAGCTGTGACATGATATCCAGGGGATGCAGGTGTTCTCCATACAAATAACGTGTTCTCTGAAAAGTTCTTTTTGGAGAGTGGAGATGATAATCTAGGATTTTTACATTCTCCAGCATACAAAAGGAATTTACACCTAGGGTAGATCTAAAATTAATCTCAGTATATTTATAAATATAATCACAGTATTATATCTCAATGCTAATTCCAGCTTGCTTTCTTTCTTTTTCTTGTTTTTAACATAACAATCAATTTATCTTTTTCCCCCCCACATTTGTCTTAATTACTGAGCATTTAAGCTTTTCCTATAATCTGTCATGTCATTTAGCTCTTTTTCTCAATTTTCTTATCTTTTCCTAGCATTCAAATACTGTTCAATATCAAATTCTTCAATAAGACTTACTATTTGACATGTTTTCAGTCTTAAAATAGGTTAGTCCATGCCCTGAAGTATTACAAAGTATGTCTTTATCTTTACATCTAGCTCTCAAGAAAGTACCACAGCAGGAATTATCCCTCTTGTTCCAGCATATTGTCTTAGCACTGGGTCTGCATACGCACACAAAAAAAGCCTCCACACATTTTGCTCATCTTTTCTCAGGCAGAACAGAGATTATTGCTAAAAATGGTCTCAACTGTTTGCTTCAAGAACATGAACTTTTTTGAGTTATTTCCTCTGTTACTATCTCAGTATCTCTTTGTGCCTAGGTAGATTTTGTTTCTTTCACTACCTAATCCTAAACCCCTGTTCCTATTTGTGCTTTATTGACAAGTATTTCTGAGAATATAAAAGCTGAAACTAGCAGGGTATTAACAGAAATAATCACTTAACTTATCTAAAGGAGAGAAATTGAGGAGGATCTGTATCTCTTAGGCAACTCAAGTAGACTCTGAAAGCTGCAGGTGGAACCTAGAATACTTTAAGCTTCTTTTAGGCTCAGTTATCTTTAAAGACAAACCAACTGTTTCTTTAAAGTAGATAGTTCACTGCCTATGCTGAAGAGAGATTGTCATGCCACTCTGAAAGATGTTTCAGTGCCTTGTATTAATAAAACATTGTCTCTCGGACTTAATTCTCTGGGTGCACATAAATATACAGAGGTTAAAATCATTCACTGTCCCTGAACATATTTGGGTACCTTTTACCTAAGTATTTTAAAGACCTGTATTTTGGTTTAGGCATCTAATTTTTGCACATTTGTTTGAGCAGTGGGTTGCAAATAATTCTTGCTGCTTTGCAGTGAGGCACTTCCATGCTAGATGTTAGTGTGAGCAGCACAGTAAGCAACAACAGACCTTCACAGCCTGCAGGTCATTTAAATTGGGTACTATATAAGGAGTCATATGCAAGGTGGGTTCTGACACGAAGAGTCTCCTGCCTGCTGTGCCCTCTGTCACACCTTTTGACTGTTTTCTCTGGCTCAAAAGCGTCTGCGAGTCAGAGCATCCAGGGATATACCCTGACTCGTACCTCTGAAACAGCTAAAAGGCACATAGCAGATGCAGTCTGTTTTGAAGAAAACACAGGGGGTTTTTCAATCCACTTCTTTATTCTGAGAGAATGGGACTGCTCCCTTCACTTCTTTCAGAAAGCTGACTTCAAAAATGCAAAAGAAACACAAAAAAAAACACCTGCTCTTTGCTATTGTCAAACTAATGTGCACTAGATTAACGATCTCCATAGCAGACTTTTAGAAGGCCTTTTCCTTAACTGGTTTCTTCTCAAAACCATGGAAGCATACTCTAAATTTTGTTTAAATTCTGAAGTACGGTAGTTGTCACCTATTAGCCGGGAAGGAGGTGTGTTTGTTGTGAAGTCTTTTAGAGGGTAGATTTAGACTAGATCTTAGCCAGAAGTTCTTACCTGCGAGACTGCTGAAGCGCTGGCACAGGGTGCCCAGAGAAGCTGTGGCTGCCCCGTGTCTGGCAGTGTTCAAGGCCAGGCTTGGCAGGGCTTGGAGCAAGCTGCTCTAGTGGAAAGTGTCCCTGCCCATGGCAGGGGGTTGGAGATGGAGGAGTTTTAAGGTCCCTTCCAACCCCAACCATGCTGTGATTTTATGATCTCTCATCCTGTAATTGCAAGAAGGGTGATGTGTGGTATGTTTATATAACCTCTGTATTTTGAAAGGGGCCTAGGGAAAGAAGGGCTTTTAAATCTTGCATCTGCTCAGAAAATGTGCTACAAACTGTGGAATATCTGATTCAAATGTGATAGAATCTCACACATTTATGAAATTTATAAATTGAGACTCAGAAAAATAAATTCTCAGCTCTTCCTCAAGCCTCCTTGAGTAACTCACTTCTTTAAAGCTGCCTCACTGTCTCTACATCTGTTTTTGTGATTATATTTGCATCAGAAAACTTGGGGTTTATATCTTAAAGCCCTTCTATCTTACAGAAACCTTGATCAGATAAGCAGCTCTTAAGCAGTGAGTGCTGATTTCCATGTTGACCACCACCTTCTAGCTGTTTCCCATCTGTTGTTTGTAAATACTTCATGTCTTGTGCTGCTGATGTTGTTAGCTCCTTGGAAAACAACCTCAATTTTCTTATGTTTGCACACAGCATCAAAACAACAGGAAATCTGTCGATGACTGTGAATCCTACACAATGCCAGAACGCGGTGTATTTCAATGACTGAAATTTATCAGAGGGAAACAATTACGTTGCAAGCTGTAAGAAAATGTAGCTCATATGTTCACAGAGTATATGTTTAGTTTATGTCTTGGTGAGGGGGGAGAAAAAGGCAAGTGAGAGAGAAACCAAAGGAGAGATCTGGGCTGTGAGTGAGAGAGAAGGGACAGGAGGTGGTAGAGGAACCCTGCAGAAGATGCACAAATTAAAAACTGCAGGATGTATTTTTGGCTCATGCCTTTGCAGAAGTAGATAAACTTGTCTTCTGTTACTGCTCTGTCCCTGGAATTCCTTTGTTTTCCTAACCACAGGAAGGCTTAGGGAGAAGCATTAATATCCGGATGCTAATAACTATTACAAAGTAAGAATGACTCTCTTTGAAATTTTCAGTCAAAGCAACAGAAGGTGTTTCTGTGCTGCCAGAGCTCCAAATGCAGTTCATTAAGTATTCCTCTGTTGAAGAAAACAGCCAATGGTTTTGCTTCACTTCAGGGAAATGATGGTCTTCATCCTTCTGCTTTTTCAATTATTACATGCTGCTGTGCTTTCTATACATACAAGGTGGGATGGAAAGCTGTCTGGTCCTTGCTCATCCATGTGGAAATTGCTGTATTCCTCTACTGAATTATAGTGCTTTTCTGAAATGTCATTTGCAAGTGTTGGGCTAAATTCTGATCCTTTCTCAGGCCTTATTACACAAGCTCCTGTTGTCTTTCTGTGACTTTTAGTAGACAAAACATGACTGGGAATATCCATATCTGACATTGCATCTTGGTAATCTGGGGGAAACTAGCAGCAGAGCTTTTCATTTGCAAGAAAAAGAAACTTGCTTTTCTTTTTATTAACCTTTCCTTCTGTTTATAATTTATGGTTTGCACTATATTAAAGATTGCCTGTGTTTAAGTAGGGCATAAAACAGACACTTGTCATATATTACCTGCTAAACATTGTCAGAAGAAATGTGATTACTTAAATGCATTTTCCATCTTGTGGGCACAAAGTCGTGATGAGATACAATCAAGTTTTGTTTGAGGCACAATAATGTTTACAGAAATTATCTCCCACATCTTGAAGTATGTAAAATTCCTAATTTCTTTTTTTTTTTTTTCTATTGACAGAAGCCCAAGATGAAGCATCTTCCCAGTCACATCTTTTAAAATGCACTAAAGACCTTTTTAACTAAAACATGGCCTGAAGAAGGTAATGAAGTTGTTAGTAGGCTGCATCACGAATGAAAAGACTGTGTATGGTTCTGGTCTTTTCCTTCAGGCCTTCATGAATCATGAAAATGACAGCAAGTTGATTTTTCTAAAGGAGCAGCAGCTGTAAGTAAAAAAAGAAGAGGAAAAATCAAGATCAAAATTAAGCCATGGAAAGCTGATGACAAGAGCCACTACTGGTGGTGACCAATCTGTTTCAAGCTGAAATTTTCTTGCATCTTAATGGACCTTGTGACCTAATTTACAGAGTCTTGTTAATACACTTTTTTAGAAGGGTCAAACTTTTTTTCCTGCTAAAGAGCATGTACTTCAACTAAGAAATCTTTCCTCATCTACAGTATACATAATATACAGCAACATAAAACTTAGCGGGTTTGATTCTGAACGCTTTAATAAATTGTGAGCAATAATCCTGGAGTATTTCACACCCCTTTGCCCTGTCCTCACTTTTCATTTACAGTTAAAGCATGATACAAAGAATTCCTTTTTGTGTTTGTTTGTCATGACCAGTGTGACATGTAAGCTTTTGAAGGCAGACAGTTATCTAGCAGCAGGCTCATCCGCTTCCAGTTTAGAGATGGATGTAGTTTCAAGCAGAAATAAAATGACATTCTGAAAATCCACACACAGATGGGTTTTCAAACAGATCCGCAAAATGGACCTATTAACAGTGAGAGAAATAAGAGAAGCATGAAAAGAATACTCCATGTAAAATTTAACTTGCCACATGTAGGTAAAAATCTTGATATCAATATAAAAAATACTCTGCCCTTCCAAATTGAATTGTGCAGCTTATTGCTTCTGAAAATGGTTGCACCTCTTGATCAATGGGGTCAAGAGTTGTATTAAGGCCTTACATACCTTACATGAAGCACACCTCAGATGGGAAGGACACTGCAGGAATATTTACATTTTCAAAGCATTCCTCATATTTGAATGCCAGCTGAATGAGACATCCCTTAAAGAAAAAAAAACAGATAAATACTTTTTCATTAAATGAATGAGCCAGCTCAGAAATATTGAAGCAATGTCTAGTGAACTATAATGATCATTGAACATGCAATAATGTGTTTTGGAGGGAATACACCCATCACTATTCTAATCTGGTAATTCCTCAGAGAGGGTACTAGGATCCATTCCATTTCACAATTTCTTCATGAAGGCTACATAAAATACACTGTAAAAATTAGTTATTTTCCATAACAGAGTTTTGGCAAATGAAATCAAAACAGGTTGCTATGACAGTTCCTACAAATCTTTCTATTTTAGCTTAGTTTTGTTTTATAAATATGTCAAGATGAAGCCATTTCTGTCAAAACAGAACTTTTTCCTTTTGGGAAAGTTTCCTCGGCATTTTTTAATGCCTTAATTTTCAGTATTTTTCAAAGTCAAGATGAAGACTAATTTCAAATGCTCTAACTTCCATCTGCATCATCGTAAACCCATGAGAACATAGCTTTAGTGTTGTAAATGAGATATGTCATTGGATACAGTATTGTTATTTTAATTGATTTTGTTTACTGCTCTGTATAACAAGTGACTGAAAAATAAATGACACTTAACCTTGGATAAACTGTTTCCAGTGGTTCCTGAAATGAAAGTCAATGGTGTAGATACGAACCATTGCATGAAAATCTTAACAGTTCTGGTTTTTATCCCAATAGCACAGTGCCATGTAAAATCTTAAGTGAATACAGGGAATTGCATCTAGTCCTTTGTAAACAAGAACTCTCAAAGGAGCAGACATACAAATAGCACAGATCTATTGTACGGACTTCACTGATGACATCTTACATAAGGAACTCAGATAATACCGGTGCTGCTGGACCACTATAAATTTTAGGTAATAGTGCAGGTAATAATTAAATAAATGTCTTTTCTGTGTCAGTGCATTTACAGGATAAAGTTGATTCAAAGTTTTTATGAGGGATAGTATTTACCAAATGGGATAGTCTTCACATTCAGAAGTATGGAAAGGACTGAGTATTTTCAGGTTTTGGATTTCTTAACATCGGAACATAAGAACTATAGGCTGAAGAAGGAGTTGCCAAAAATAGAGTTCACTTGATAAACTTTGGTTAAAGATATCTCTTTAATTAAAATTCACAGATACGCCTCCCTGAAATTAACCCAGATGCGTCCTGTACGCATGGGTTAATCATATGGTTTAATGCGAAGAGGTGTTTTGGATTACCAGTTGATTGCACCTCCTAAAACTGGCTGTCAGCTCTATGTTGGTTTATGCCACAGTCTCCCAAAATGTGATCCAAGAACAACAACATGGCAGCAATATATGCTTGAGTTGCGTCAAGAAATTAGAAATCATTTTATATCTGCTTATTTCTGGTGCTCTGAAGTTGCTAAGAAAGAAGGAAAAGGGAATACCCTGAAGCAAGGAAGAAGATAACCAGAAAGCTTACTAAAAAAGAAGAGGGAGACAGGCAGAGTGTGTAATGTTCTGAAAAGGGAGGCAGGAAAGAGCTGATCAATGAGCTGAGGAACTGCAGGAGCCAGTGTTAGTTGTGTGTCTTATCACATGTTGAATGGCATTGTGCTTGCAGGGGTAGAACACAGACTTTTCTCTTGTTCTTTTCTCACCCAAACTGTGGAATTGTCTCAGAGATGTTAAGCAGTAGGGACAGGGAAAATAAAAAAGGATGCTCCATACCACTGTATGTGACACTTTATGTAATGCTGTGAAAAGATATTATCATGAAACATTAGAGAAACTCCAGATTTATTTTCTTTTTACTATTCAGACTCTAGCTACCTTCACTCTTCTTCTCCCTTCCATACTGACATTAATACAACTTTTGCAGCTGACTTGCAAGGAGCAAGATACATTTATTTTATGCTTTTATTTTAATGTTTTGACATTTTTGTCCTGTTGGCAGGTTATAAATGCGTATGGTTTGGGAGAGCTTGGAGTAATAGGGAGTAAAATGGAAAGTGCTCCTGGAAATTGGTTATTTGTATAAAGCTGATGAGAAAACAAGTGCTTTATGTGAGGGCTCCAACTCTGTTAGAGGCCATTTGGCTCAAGGACAGCAAACTTGCTGGCACACACATTTAGGTGTATCTGTCAGTACAGTGCTTTGTACCATGCACAGGAAAACAGCAGGTATCAGTTGCTTTTTATTATGTATTGGGGATGTACAGACAAATTGATTCTGTGAGTGTGTATGGAATCACAGAAATAATGACACCAGAAACCGGCTGTGAATAAAAAGCAGCTGCAGGCTGCTGTGAGGGAACTGGAGATGCTGCTGAGGTGGGGGGCACATGTACAATACCTTTCATAAAAAGACAAAGGGAAAATCTCTTTCTCTATAAAACCTCTCCAGCTAAGCACAGTAAGAATACGTGTCCAAAGACTTCTGTCACTCAGCACTCCAAGCCATTGTGCATTTAGTCAGGTTCTAGACATGGAGAAACTGTCAAACCGGGAGGCAGCATGTACAAGATAACACTTTCAAAAGCTCAACAGGTGTAAATTTATGTAAGGGTAAATATCACATGAGTGCTAAGAGTATCTAATTGCTGCACTAGCTGTGAACATGCTTGAGGGGGCACAATCATAGAAATACACTCATAAGAGCAAATGACAAAATAAAGATGTTCAAGATCATGTGGAAAGAAAAATAAGAGCTTACCATTCAACAAGTGAAAGGTGCTTAAGTTGTATGTCACTGATACTTTCTCAACTGCTTTATTCTTTCCCTTTAATTCTTATTCCTTACCTAACAGTAAAAAGCTGTGAGAGTGGTTCATATCTGTGATTTATTTGGCTCTCTAAATGTTTTAATAATCTTACTAATAATTTAAGAAAAGACATACAAGCAACCATAAAAGATGAGCATTATTTAAAAGTATAATGATCTTTTTTAGAATATTCAGAAGTATGCTGCTGCCTCAAGTATTGAATATATATTTTCATTATTTATTGAGTGGCCAGAAGTATCTTAAGAGCCTCTTAGGTGGTATGTAATAACATCCCTTTCCCGAAAGTGGGTCGAGGCTTATGTAGCTTTCATTTACAGCATGGCTCCCTCTTTAAAGTCCCAACCATACAGAAGGCACTAAAACAACAAAGGGTCCAAATCTTGTACAGAGTACATGAGTATCTCCTTTGACTTTAATATGCCTAAATCTGGAGCAGTAGCCACAGGGTATGGTCTAGTAAATGTTAATGAGAAATTATCTTGAACTCTTGTTGTCCTCAATGCTGCAGATGCCTATGATGGGATGATGTACACCGGCTCCATGGTCTGCCTCAGGTGAAACTCACATTGCAAGAAAAACAGGGAGCCACTGATGATGGGAGGGAGGCTGCCAGGTCACTGCCCACAACACAGGATTGTGTATGAAAAATGGAGTAGTGTGGTCTGAATTTGACTTAATGAAGCACATAATACTAATAACAGTGGTGGAAGGGAAGGAATGAGCAGCGATTGTTATCACAAGATCCTCCATTTGTTCAGTTAACACCTTAATTATTGTATTTTTTATTAGTTACAGGGAATTATAAAGATGTAAATTACAAGGTAGTTTGATAAGTTGCAGCTGTGTGGACACCATATCTAAGCTGAAACTGTAAGAGTAAGATATGGAGCAAATAAGCTTTAATACTATCACATTATGCATCTCACCTCTCCCTCTGAGAGTTTTTGGTAATGTTATTTCCAACCAGTATGTTGGAAAGAACATTTTCTTAGTAAGCAAATATTTAGCAATACCAATGCATTCTAATACATTGAGGACTGATTTTATATCAATTTCTGTATAAGCTGGCAGTGGATATCTCTTGAAAAATTGCCTCATCTCTCTCTGTTTTATCTCCAGATTTTGTCTGAAAATGGTATCATTACAAATTATAATGAAACTCAAAAAAGTGACCAGAATAGTATTTGAAAGAACATTTGGCATCTTCAAAAAGAGACTTAGATGCTTAGATAAATGTGATGGAACGGTACTGGACTACCCTTCAAGAAAGTTCAGCGGAGTCCTGATGGCTGTATGATACGTAATACAGCCATTAAATAATGTTCATCTGTAAAGATTAAAAGGAAGCAGTTTAATGAGTCAATCCAAATTACTGAAGTAAATGACCATAATGATACACCCTTGGAAAATTATGTCATGACAGGGCAGAGGAAATGAAGGTGCTAGCTATATGGAGCCAAAGTATAAGCTGGAGTAAAACTGATGCCTTTATTGCGAAGTGGTGCAAGAGTAATGGGGTGCGTAGCCATGAGACTGTAGCACAGGAGAGGAGCTGCTGCTTACGGCTGGTAGGCAGACCTCCTGGCGTTGGCTCATATGTGCCTTCTGAGTCTCCTGTGTTTTTATGTTTCATTCTGGAACTATTTTAGTGTCAGTAAAATGGAAATTAGAAATATCATCTTTCCAGGAAAAGTGGACTGCAGACCAGTACGCTACAGTTCCAGGCAGTAAGTGGGTTCCAAGTTCTTTACTTCTCATGCCAAACAGCAGGTCTGGTGACTTCTCTACTTCCCCTCACCTCCTGCAGTCTACTCAGTGAACAAGAAGGCTCTAGCAAAGGGTACAAATTAGGTTCCAGCTTTTTTTCTCCTTTCTATCTGCAGAAGACCCCAAATTAAGTGGTTTGATTATTTACTATAGAATCATAGGATGGTTTGGGGTGCAAGGACTGAAAGCTCATTCAGTTCCAACACCCTGCCACGGGCAGGGACACCTTCCACTAGAGCAGCTTGCTCCAAACCCCATCCAACCTGGCCTTGAGAACTGCCAGGCATGGGGCAGCCACAGCTCACCTGCAATTGCTCACTTTTCCCCCCTTCTCAAATCTGCAATCCCAGGGGAGCTGCCACCATCACTGATGGGCTCGTCCTTGCCCAGCGGCAGGTCCCTCCTGAAGCTGGCTGCATTGGCTCCATTGGACATGGGGGAAGCTTCTAGCAGCTTCTCACAGAAGCCACCCCTTTAGCTTCCCACTACCAAAACCTTTGCACACAAACCACTGCAAATAACCATTGCAAATAACCACTGATGCACTCAAGATGATCATGCTTTGTGCAGTGTAGGAGAAATAATGTGGTTCAGTAAGTACTCTGGGGAGAGGATGTATGTACTTACAGCTTCTTAGAAACCAAAGTAGTTTGGCTATAGTAATGTCCCTCTTCAGGAACTGGCTCTTACAATCAAGTAAATAGCTAAAGCACCCTAATTCTTTATCACCTCTTATCTTTCCAAATTCTTTATGGTCCTATAAGGACAAAAGCCCTTTCCCTGACAAAAACTGCTCTAATGTGAATATTTTTTTTGTACTGCAAATTTAAATTGAGGGAAGGAAAAGCTTCAAGCCATAGATTTTCTGTATGTACAAAAATCAAGTCAAAATTATTTAATCATCAGAGACCCTAAGATGGGCAAGGTATTGCAGCTTTTCTAAGGAAACTCATCTTAACAGGTCCCAAATATGAGTTATTTACACATAAGGTACAGTAAGCTCTTCCATGGGTAGTATTAAAATATTTAATATTTCTGTGGATTTCTGTCCTACATTTGCTATACATGCTCCTCAAAATCTTTAAGTATCCCAGCTTTTAATGTTTCCAGGTTTTTTGACCCCTCATTGCAAGAAATGGCACACGCTGCATGAAGATTTGCTTATGCCAATTGTCCTGCTAATACACATACCCTGTCAGACCATCTGGCTGTAGGCAAACAGCAGAGGTAAATGTCACGTTCTTGCCTATCCCCCTGCTATGAGGCCAGCACAAGCCTTTTTCTCTGCAAACAGCACAGTACAACTGTAGTCCACTGATTCGGTTTTGTTTGGATTTACAATTTTAGATTGCATTACATTGGATTTACAATTTCCAACATTGCAGAAAGTAAAGAGCAATCAGAGGGTCAGACACATACAGAAAGGAGTGCATTGCACTTAAATTCTCCTAAGATATTTAATTTTAGTTTGTTTTAATTAAGTTTTCCCAATCTATTCCAAGTGATGTTACACCAGAAGTGATGAACAGTCTTTAGAGCTGAGGGCTTTTTTTTTCCTCTGTCTATAAAAGTATATTTATTTCTTACCAATCAGAAACAAAGGGCCAGATCATCACCTGGGTGAAAGCTGCATTACTCTGCTCAACTAAAAAGAGACCAGTTTGTACCACATTTATATTTGGCACTTGTTAGTTCTAGTCTGCTTATATGCCTGCAGGTTTGAAAGGGAAAGAAATCCTCCTACATGATTTTGTCAGAGCTGTCTTGTTAGGGATCAATTTAACCTCCTCCTCTACCATTCACATTTGGATTTTTTAGCCAAATCAGGGCCATCAGCAAAGTGAGAGGATTATGGAATAGCAGGGGAGTCGTGCTCTGACATTTTGGGGGGTCTTGCAAAGCTGTGGGATGAGTGAAGATGGATGTGACTGAAGGATTAATCGTGGATCATAAACCTGGCATAGAAAATATGTTGGAAAGGTTTTCTATAGGAAAATAGAGTAACGAATGTTCTTGCTCCCATGGACTGTGTGGGCTGTACAAGGCATTCAGACAGATGTGGCTGCTGAGCCGCAAATGACACTACATGAAAAGAGCTTTAGCAGGGGGACAAAAGCAAGACTGTTTTGTTGTTGCAGCTGATTAAAGTCTGTAAGTGCTGTATCTACAAAATTACACACATTTTAAACAAAAGCCTGCAAGATATCACAGGGTGCAAGTCAAAGCTTTCCTCCAAGATGCTGATATTTAATCAGGCTGCTGATACTGTCCCTCTCTCACAGTGACTGCAATGTCATCTGAGTTGTGGACTTACTGGATTGTGCCAAACATTCACTGTGATACAACTGTTTAATACTTCCCTGTGCTCAGCTAAGCCATGAAAAATACAAGTCTGGAGGAGATAGAAGGTTTTTTAGTTGATAGTACCTTCCAGTAGATAGATTCATCGTGAAATAAGCCACCATACCAGACATCCCTTCCAAATATGAACAAACCCATCAAACAAAACAACGGAACACCAGACAGACAAAGATGAAAACAGAATGCCATAGGAAAAATAATCAATGGCATACTGTTAAAAAAATTCACTCTGTGGAAAGGTCTTAGTGTAGAAAAAAATCAGTCATAGTTTTAAACGGGGTAGTACATAGATGAGAAAATCTGGAGAAGCTCTGCAGAGAGGTTTACTCAGTGTTAAATGATGATGAAACATCTGTACATTCCATCCATCACTGATTATGTGAAAGAACATTTGATTTAGCAACTTTTACAGGGAAGAAAAAAGAGGATCAGGTTACACAGCTTTGAAAATAGCCAGTTTTTCCTTTGTGCGCATAGGAGCAAAATGATGTATGGGGTTTTGCACTAGGCTGTTGCTGAACAGATAGTCATTAAAAATATCCACTCTTTTCTCTTAGAATGAAGAGGTTTCAAGTATACTAAGAAAATGCATTTAATTCTTTAAAAATAAAAAGCCTTCAGTTCTTCATTTCCGAACTTGAACCTGTTCTTACAGTTGCACCCTCAACATTTACCCCAAACTATCTATTTTTCCTTCCTAATGTTCATGCAGAACCATCCATAACCCTGACCCTCATTAAAGTCTTTTCTACCTTTATCCATTTCATACTGTTCTATATTCATGTTTATTAACTCTTTTTTCCTCAATTAATTCCTTTTCAAACAGCAGGTTTCCTTACTAGTTTTCCATCAAAGCAATTAGAATATGACATCTGGCAACAGAACACCTGCTAGAGTAGGCAACTACAAAGTAACACCTAATTTTGTAAGTTTTCAGTCTCAGTCATAAAATACCAATGATGCTGAATTTTAAGGTAACGCACAGCTGAAGCTTTGAACATTAGCCAAAAAGCAGTCCTAGCCCAAGTATCGCTTTCCTTGGTCGAATCTGTAACGTTGTGTTCAGATCCAAGAGGAAAGTGTTAAGTCTTACAAGTTACAACATGGCATTTCTTCATGTGTGTGCCCTTGCCTTGTGAAAGAAGAAAGCCAATGCAGGTAAATTTAATTCTTTCACTCTATGATGGCTTAAGCTGAATTAATTTAGCAGTTGCACTCACCCTGATGGAAGGACCATTGAGCCACAATACATTGATAACCACAAAATCTGCTGATTTTGGCTACAACAGCATTATACAACTGGCCATGGCTAGACCTACACTTCAGTCAAAAGCCAAGAGCCCTCAGACTATATTTTTTGAACACAGATCATATTCAAGGAGGGTATAAATGGGATCCCGATGGAGAGGAAGGGTTGAGTCCTTCAGTCCTCTTTGGAGCAGCAGGTCTGCAGTGGACAACTGTCCTCTTGGGTGGGAACACTGCCAGAGGTAACTCCTCAAGGTTGAGAGTCCTCATTTTAACTGGTGAATGAAATATGGTTTAGGTTAATTTCCTTTAAAACTTATGCTTCAGTAAGTCAGCCATGCAGTATTTGACTCCACTTGGCATTTAGAACCTGTAATTTACTGATGTTGCAGTATTAAATAATTTTTGGTTAGAATAAGTTTCTCTTAGGGCTTGTAACCTATCTAAGTCAATTTTGTGGGCCTCCATGACAGTGACTAATATCATGATAAACCTTGAAACCTTGACTATGTGATATGAAGGATTGATTGTGCATATATATATCTATCTATATTTACTTACATATATGTATTCATAGAATCATAGAATAGGTAGGGTTGGAAAGGACCTTAAGATCATCTAGTTCCAACCCCCCTGCCATGGGGGGTTACATTAAACCATACCACCCAAGGCTCTGTACAACCTGGCCTTGAACACCGCCAACGATGAAGCATTCCCAACTTCCCTGGGAAACCCA
>JARCZZ010036961.1:0-47063 GCA_030323915.1 Brotogeris chrysoptera | reverse complement strand
GAGGAAGAAATTCTTTCCTGTGAGGGTGGTGAGGCACTGGAATGGGTTGCCCAGGGCAGTTGTGAATGCTCCATCGCAGGCAGTATTCAAGACCAGGATGGACAGAGCCTTGGGTGACATGGTTTAGCGGGAGGTGTCCCTGCCCATGGCAGGTGGGTTGGAACTTGATGATCTTAAGGTCCTTTCCGAACCTAACTGTTCTATGATTCTAAATTTGGATACAGGATGTGTACTAGGCATACTTGATGTACTGGTAAATGTAATGTGTTTTACCACTTGCAGTGGTAAAGGATACTGCAACTGGTAAAGGATATATTCCTGTCTTGATGAAGTACTTTCCCTCTGCAAAAATGTATCTGCGCTTGAACCCTTTCTAACTTGCACTTTGACAATTGAGGTGATCCCCAGTTTGTGCAGGAGTTGTCTTGCTTCTGAGCTTGAGCAGAGTATGGGAGGAATGTTGAGTCTTCCTTGGTTTCATAAAATCACTTTATTCCCAACCAAAATGAAGGCTCAGCTCTTTTTCCGTCAGAGACGGAAGACAGAAATGGATGGGGAGGGAGGGAGATTGGAGTTAGAATGTGAGATTTTCCCACTGTGGTCCCAGAAGGGGCATATTTCTGTAGCCAGGGTAAGTTACAGACAGAATCTGTCTGAGGATGGGAATAAATTCTTGAGGTTTCCCCTTCAATGGTTTCATATTTTCCATGAAGAAAGATGGGGTTACAATATTTCCCTTTAGAGGTCTGTGGGTCTTTGAAGCAGCTTCTTAAGTTTATAATAGATATAAGGCAGAATGAAAAAGAGGCAACTTACACTAGTCCTTTAATGTATCAAATAGCACAGATTCTTTTTAATAACTAATTACAGCATCAATGGCAGTTCTGACTAGTTCTGACACATGAGGATTTCCTCTGAGGGCCTTCAATACCATGTCCGCACACTTCTGACTGTTTCATGGCCTTTTAAATGAGCCTCTTTCTTGCCATATGCATAATAGCGGTAGGCAGAGAGGCTGCTTCAAGAACATGGCTTTTTCTGAATGTTATATATGATTTAGCAGAACTATACCTAGTTTGCCTGTTGCTCCTATGAGGTGGTGTTATTTTCACAGCAGTCACTGAATTATCTGTAGTAGCAGCAATGACAGTCAGTTATTTTTTGTTTCAGTTACCCCTGAATTTAATTCAGTTTATCAGTCAGGCTCCAGAACCTCAAATAGCTGTCCTGCAAGTAAGAAATGTGTCATATAAAATTATTACTTCTGGCCTCAAATTTTATGCACCCAGGGTTGAAAAAACATATTATTTTAGCCTGAGCACATTTTTCTTTTTTCCTTTTTCAGCTGAAAGTTCTGAACAGCCTTCTTAAATCAAACAAAATATTTCTAAGTTATGTAGAAGCCTTTGTCACTTAGCTGCCATGGACGCATTCAGCTTTTTGTCAGAAAGCTGATAACAGAAAGCTTTATGCGATTGATAACATAATGTTTTCCTCCTATAACTCAAGATGTTAATTGCATTAAGCTTTAGCTATGTGCTAGATATAGTTGTGCCCTACAGTTCCTTTTTCTCTTCTAGTCTTTTTTACCCAGCTCCTGGGGTTGGCCTTTTAAACTATATTGCAAACTGTACCTTCAATCCTTTCGCTAATCTGTTTATGAGAAAGGGTTGAGGAAAGAGCTGTGTTTGTGTTCTTTCTTCGCTTAAGTAGCAATCTTTTGAAAGTGTAAGGGCAGAAGCTAAGGAATGCAAAATAAAGGGGTTTAAAAACACTTTTAAAATGTTTACTTTGTATCTGTTGGTGTTGCTCTCTATTTATTTGCAGTGTACAAGGAACATTTGGGTGACTTTGTTGAGTATTTAAACTGCCACTTTTTTCAAGGAAGCTGTAAAATCCCATAACAAACATGTCTGAGATTTCTAGGAATCTTTCAGCAAAACCTTAGATAATTCCTGCTTAACAGGGTTTGAGAAAAAAAATTAGTAAGCAAAACCCTTTAAAAAAATAATTTATGCTTATAGAAGGGAAAATGGACAAATAACAGGAAAAAAATGTTAGGAAAAAATATTAGGAACAAATATGCTACAAAGCTTTGGCACCTTCAGTTGACATAAGGGCCTTCAATCTGTTGAAATAAGAATTTCTCTTAGTTGTTTTAAACAGATAACAAGCTTCCCCCCACTCCTTCTTATGTTGCATACACATTATTGTTGGCATCAGAATATTCTATTTACTCCTTTAAGAGAGAAGAAAAAAAGCAGTACAAATTCATCTTTATGTCACTTTATACCAATGACAAATAGACCTTTAAATGTATTAGAGTCTGAAGAACCTGGCAGACTTTTTGAAGACAAAAAGAAAAGGAGGTCAGGGTTAATTTAAACATGGAATTCTAGCTTCTAACCACATTTGAACTAATCTTGAAAGAAATTATTCAATGGATTCTTGCATGGAAATGGAAAGAGCTGGAAAAACTTTAAAGTCATCTGACACATCATTGAATTTCAGCATATTTTTAGTGTCTCTCTTAAAAAGAAAAAAAAAAAAAAAAGAAGCAGCTACAATTTCAGCCCTCAGTTTCAGAGGGACAAATATATGTATGGAGCTTTGTTGGTGATGAATGCGAATCACCTCAGAAATAACTTTACTGCGTAGAAATCCCTTCCACACAGTGCAGTGAGAGGTGTATTCTTCAGTAAATACAGCAAAAGAAGCTTGGAGTTGTAGTGGTACATCAATGAGACAGCCGAGGCTAATTTTGTTGCTCATGCCAAAATACCCAATGAATCTGCATCTTGCACACCCTTTCTTCCCTTTTTGGCTATCCATGACACTAATTTTAATTCTCATATAGTTATTATTCACCCAGTGTTCAGAGCATGGTTGTGTATTGAAGGCTGGTACATAGTTGTTGTGGAAAACAGTCTCTAGGCTGTATTGGACTGCCTAACTCTCCTCTGTTGAAGACTGAACATCTGTGCTCTTTGCTGGTCTACCAGTTGTAGTCAATACCAAAATCTGGTAAAAGTGTCAGGTCTCCTTTTTCCCAGTCTCACACAGAAGGTGACCGATCACTGACAAGTTATCTTTCAGCTGGATCTTGTTCCTCAGAAGTAAAATATCCCAGAAAGAGTGCGCATGGGTTATCTAGTACCCCTGGAGGAGTTAAAGCATATATGGAAATGCATGCAGACACCGATTTTGCACCTTTTCAAATGCAAAGAAAAGGATCAGCTTTACAGTGGCTGAACATTTCTGCTCAAACCGGTACCCTGTCAACCATTTTCATTTTCACCATTCTCATCTTCAGCACCTTGGGCCTTCTTGTGTTCAGAAGAGCTTCTTCCAGTTTTCTCCACTTAGCCTCATTACGCATGCCAGTTCTCCAGGAAGGTATGGAAATACAGCATAACCACAACCCAGACAGCCACCGGAAGCTTTGCCGATGCTTCTGATAATTTTGTTCATCACCACACAGAAATTAAAACTTGTAAATTGCTTGTCTTAGTTTGGTGAAAATTTAGCCCAGTTCCCACAACTGTTTATGACTGTTAAAATCTTAAGAGCACCATTCCTGGAATTAAGAATGTATTTAGCAATTGCAAGGTTGTTACCCAGACCTTTGGCTGAAAACCTGGGTAAACTATGCAGCTTTTTGATTCCCCTGATTCTTCTTCTGGATGTGACATTTCTGCTCTGTACAGTCCTAAATATCTTCTAATATTCTGTTTTAAACAATATGCCTGCTATATATTAATGCATATCTGGTGTCTTCCTAAGGGAGTAGTTTCTTTGGTATCTGTCTAAGGAATTACTTACTGCCAGATTGGGGAACTCCTCTGGGAAGAGGCTAGCTCAGTAACATTGTTTTTATGTTGTGTCTGATTAGCCCTGAGCTTTGACTCCAAAACCTGCTGGCTTTAGGTACGGCGGCAAACTGTCAAACTGCATGAGTAACCGTAGGGGGAAGGGAGGAAGGAAACAGTAAACTCTCTGGGTCTCAGAAGTGCCTTGTGTTACTATAATCCTTTCCTATTCAGCAGGGTTTGCTACTGTGTCTACCCATGTATAGCTACCCTCTATAGCTGTACTGGAAAAATGGTTTGCATGTTGAATCCGACACTGGAAGGCAAAATTTTACAGCATCTTTCAGGGTAGTTTCTGGTGAATGAGGAGTGAGAGAAATACTATCAGTGCTAATTCAAGAAAGTCAAATTCAAGAAGCCACAAGAGAGAAAGAGGCTTTTAATTCATCTGTTCAATTGTTTTCTGGGTACAGTAACAGTCTATTCCCTACTCACTGGATATTCAACAGAAATAACATTTATTTTTGCACCCCTATGTCCCTTCTTACTCAAATGTCAGGGCTTAGAATAAATATGTCTAACATATCTTTACATTGGCCTTCCACTAAAATAAGTCCAGGATCATTATTATTGATATTTTGAAAGAGGCAAATGGGAGAAAAAGTCAAAGCAATGTTCTAAGGACTTTTTTAAGCTGAAAGCTGATAAATAAGGGAGAAATTGTTCTTCAAGATATTCTTACATTTACATTATTAGTGATACGAATTACATGAGATAAGAAAAGTCAAGAAGTCTGTTTCAGCTTTTGCTTGAATTGGTCATTTCTAGAGTTTTCAACTTTTTTTTTCCAACTGTAATTTGTTGTATTAGCCTAATTTTCCTGAAGCTTGCTTTGCATTTTGACTGCCTTTCAACTAGAGGTTCGTTTGCAAATTAGTTATTTTAATCAGTGCCCGACTTGGTCTGGCCTTTTCTATTAGCCCAGGAAACATGAATTTCATACTCTGAGCACAGTTACCAAACACAGTGCAGTGCTTGGTTTTATTTTTATTAGAAAACATCAAGAACTTATCAAAAGATTTATCAAAACTTTATCAAAACAAAACAGTGGATTCTTTTTATCCATTTGATCCTGCTATAAATCATACAGTATGAGACTATCCTGAGTTAGGCTGTATATCTTTTGGATCTCTCTAAGTAAGCAGCTGTCCAACTAAGAAGTCTGCTTTGAGTAAGCAGCTTTTTTAACAAAAATACATACTTAGCAAATTGTAATTGTGCAAAGTTTGCCTACCGTGTTAAAGTGCAGGGGCAATAGTCTTTGGTATATTGGGGCTAAGAAAAGGATAGTTTTTAAAATGCAAATTTGCATGAAAATATTTCATGTTGTAGACTAAATCTACTTTTGCACAAATACATAGACTTTTGCACAGTGTGCTGCCAAAGTCCCTGCTTGTAGTACCTCAGACAATGAAAAAATTCTTCCTACATGTGAAAAGACAGATAAGAAATTCTCAGCAAAGGTTTTGTCAAAAGTGGGCCTTAGTAATTGAATAATGTTAATGTTATGTCTCGTATTACCATATTGCAATTTTTTAGGCTTCTGAATTTTTGATCTGGTATTGTAATAACCACACCTGTCACATTTTTTCAAGTACCACATCTCAGAATAGTATCAGACCCTTTTTTTTCAAGATGACTGCTTATAGAGAAATGCAATTGTTACTGACATTGCCTGTTATACTAGAAATTTTTATAATTCAGTTTCATTTTTTGGTGAAAGTATCAAAAATCTGGTTTTTTTTAATGAAAGCTCTGGAAATCACAAACGTCAGTTTTAATAATTGAATATATTTATATTTCTATTAATCTTTATATTTATGTAAATTAGGAGGAAAAATGTTTTAAATATTCCTGTTTAAGACTTACTTTTTATTTTTTAAATTATGGGATTATACCTCAGTATTCTTTACAGTAGGAAATACAACTACCTCCCAAAATGGAACAGTGTTTATCTTCATATTTTGTGAGCATAACACACAAATAATTAGAAAAATAAACAAGCTAGCAGACAAGAAAACCAACCCAGCAACATAAGCAACATGTAAATCAAAATTGTTATCCTGCAGTATAATAATAACAGGTGTAATTTGGCTAAGATGCAGATTTGAAGTAATAAAAAATTGAATTCAAGAAGCCTGCTGTTCTTTTTAAGTATTAAATCTGAAGGAAAAATAGTTTTGCCTGCCATGATTCACCTTAACTTCCTTGGCATTTCTTTCCATAAGCTATGTGCCCTATACTCCCACATACACTTGTAAAACCCTCCCAGATCTGCAGCCACTGTCTCTATTTACTGTGTGTCCTTTGGAATTAAGGAGAGCTTGCCTACTTCAAAGGGGTTTGCAAACATCATCTGTTAAGGAGAAATGGTGGCAGTGCTGTAGAGGAGGGTACATGGGTAACCTGAGTGGCCAGCCTTTGTCACTCTGCCTTTCACTGTATTTACAAAGTTAGTTTGCATGAAATCAAGTTGCATACACTGGATCTGCTCCATCACATGGAGGCTGTTTGGAGCCTTCCTAAGTAGAAATTCCTCCATCTATCTGTATTAAACATGCTTCCGATACAACTGTTCCTAGACGTGTCAGCATTCCCTACAATTAGGAGTAAATGTCATTCCTGATGGGCAGAGTTGCGAGCGGCGGGCTGTTACAGTATGCAGTAACTCTGTGGTTATTGATTACTAGCAAGGAAGTGACTTTAGCTTTCACTGCAAAGACTCTGGGCATATGACATGGAGAGTGCCAAAATAAGCTATTTCAATTAGATCTGCACATTACATCTGTAAATAAGTCCACAAATGCAAGGGGTAAGAGGGAGCTTCGAATTTCAAATAGGCTGTTAACAGAGAAACATATCTGCTGAGAGATTCTGTATGTTTCAGTCACGGTAATCAGACAGAAAATTCAGAACCATCCTGCTTGCAAAGTTTGTATGACAGCTGCATTGTCAGACACGTAATTTCAGTATTTGTTATATGATGGATTATTTACTGTCTGACATATGTCATTTAGAGGAAATGTAAAATGTAAATTCGAATTCTTTGCTTGACAATGTCCCACTACCTTTTGTACTAGCGACTTTGCAGACCCTAAATGCCAAAACATATAAAAATGTATTTGCAGCAGGATTATGTACTGCTGACCAGCTTGAAACTGGATTCCACACTTTCTCTGAGCAAGACATCAGTTAATGCTGAGCCTTAGGTGCACATCTGTATTCTGGGAGCAATAATGCTTTAACCACCATTTCCCACAGAAGCAAATACAAAATCTAGGCTGTGCTTAACTAGATGTCAGGTGAGAAGTCCAACTGATCACGCTGGGGATAGCACACAGTACAGAGTTAATTGCATAGATTGCTGGGCTGCTGCCTTTTTGTGTCTCTATCACCATCCTTGATCTTCTCACTGTCACAAATGAGCTTTTCCATCTAACCCCTCTATATATCACTCCTACCAGGAGTTCTATGTCTGTCTAATTTAACAATAATGGCCAATGAACCTGACATTTTATATTAGTAAGAACAGTGACTAAACCTAACAATGTAATTTTTTTTCCCCACAGTAATTTTCCAAAGCTCCTTTATTAAAAATAGGATTAATGACATTGGGTAATCCAATATTGCTCTGGTACGCTGTAAATTTCCTTTACCCAGTTATGTCAATTAAATGCAAGCCATTAGTGCAGCTGCTCAGTTTGATCTAATGAGGTATGCATTGATTTATAATGAAGATTATTTTTCTCATGATTAAATGTAGCTTGGGAAAAATGGTTTGAAAGCCTGACAGGACATGCTTCTGTTCCACTTAGGCAACATATTCACTTTTTCCCTTCCACAACTGTTACAAGTGTCTACAAACATACAATAAGATGGTTAATTACAGTTGCGATTGGTTAATTACAGCTGTGATCTCTGCAGAGGTCCTTGAAGGTAAGAGTGAAGATTGGGCTTAATTATGCTGCATTTTGAGAGCAGTCCAAACAGGGCAATGCTCTAAAGCTGTTCTCTGTGCACTTGGTCTGCTGTGAGAAAAACTCCTGCAGTCCAAAGGTCAAGTGCATGTGCAGAACAGCATGCCCCTATAACTTTATGGTCTGCTAATGCTCCATGTGTATAGACCATGATGTGAGTTAGATTAAAAAAAAAAAAAAATCATAAATATGGGAAAGTGGTTCTGTGCTGGCACAACCACTTATCTCAAGCTGGGAATGGAGGGAAGCCAGAGGAGTCCCAGAGTGCCTGCACATAGACACTGGCCTTCTGTCTGGCTTCTCAGCAAGTCCATTTTCAAGGCAGGGTCAAGAGCTGTAATTTCCATTTAGCAGGTCACAGTTGTTTTCCAGAATAATTTTCAGGTCTATAGAACAGGCTTATAGGTTTTATTTGAGCACGTGTGGCACAGTTCAGAAATACCTTCCAACAGCCAAAGCCGTTAAAAATATTTGCAACAACGTGTACAAAAACCTAGGTATGTAGCTGGGGAGAGTTTGGAGCTAAATTAACTTCTCAGTTAACTTGAGTTGCAGGATTTATAACTGATTAGGAACAATGAATGGGATCTCCTGGGCATTAACAAGAAAGAAAAATCACAGTCTTAAAAGAGATGGAGTTAAAATCATCACACCTTCAGTGTGTCCCAGGAAATTTGCACCTAAATATAGTGAGGGTATGAAATCACTGCCATTATCACCATCATTATGTAACGGGTGAAGTCCTGACTCAGGGAAGCATCCACAAGCTGAGCAGCACAGACAGTATCCTCTCCATCACTCAGACTCTTCCCAGTTGGAGCACTTCCCCTCCTTGAATTCCACTGGAGCCCTGGCCAACTTATTCCAGTTACTAGCATCCCATGAGAGATGGGATCCCCATCAGACCAAACACACACTGTCTGATGAAGAAAACCAGGCTTGGCTCCTCTGCAAAAATACTCCATCACTCCACCATAGTGCACTGCAGATCAGAGCACTAGAAAAATTCCTGTTCTTCAATAAAAAAAGTAATTAATTTTAGCTAACAGTCTACTCCTACAATTGCATAAAACCCAATTACATTTCAGAGGTGAAAATACTGTCAACAATCAGCTATTTTTTCTTCCTTTTTGCATGAAATATGGGAAGAGGAGACCCAGATGTAAACTTTGGGCCCAGCTCATCTTTGCTCCTGCCTCTTTGTACAAGGCAGCCTTCTACAAGATTTTTAAATCTTTCTTGAGAATCTGCACACAGATCAAAGTTTCTCAGCTTTGAGGATCTCTATGACCTCTGAAATTGAAGAGAAAGCTGTGGAAAGTGTGATGAGGGTAGTAAGGATAAGGTAATCCTACACAACAGTGAATTTCCAGCTCTGTGTAATTTCTGGAATCAAAGCTGCAGAGATCTGTTGTTCTTCTAGCTAATGAAGGATTGATTTTTACTGGGCTCTACCTTAATCCTTCAAAGGTCAGCTTCACTCTCATATTTCAGATGCACCTTTGCATCTCCTGCTCTAGTTGTCTGAGCTGTTACAAGTTCAGTGTGTTTCAATCACAGGTGTTAAGAATAATTGGTGGTCATTACTAAGGGGGTGTTTTAAACCCAGGTCTTCACTCTGGAGGCAACTCCATTTCCATAGGAAAATTGTACAAAACCTCTGCCCTGCAGAAGTATGAGTCACAACAGGCGCAGGTAAGAACAGTCTAGCCAGAAAACTGGCTTGAAAATAAATATGTGGAAAAAGAAATGTTTCGCTTCAGTTGCAAAGCCATTTTTTTTTTTTTAGATTTGTTTTTTTCTTTCAAAATGACCATATTTAAAACTTTTCCTGGGGAGAAATGGTAAAACATTTGCCATTTTCTCACAGAGATCAGCGCAGCTATTGTTTGGCTCTTAATTTGCTCTTACTGAGATAGCGGGGTTGTTTGGGTGATAAAGCATAAATGGAATTAATTTGCAGTCAGTCTCATTTGTATTTGTGCCTGAGCAGAGCCTGACAAATGGCTCTGGAATTTAATGATGATTTGGTTACCTTTACAGCATTTGAGCAAATTGGAGCTTGTTTCATCCCCTCCCAGTGCCAGGAAAAGAGAAAGCAAACCCACCTAAGGCTTTATTTCCCTCCAGAAAGGTATGTAATCCCATAATATCTGAGACACTATAACCACAGTAAACTGCTGGGTTTTTAATAGAAGCCCACTTTAATGTCTCGCTTAAAAAAATATTGTATATATGCTCAAAGGTTTTTGAGTCATGTTTTTCAACTGATAAATAGTTTGCCATGATATACCTCATGGTATGGAGGATTTAATGCCTAATACTACGGGCTTATGTAATTGGCATTTGACTTAAACAGAATCTCAAGCAGGTCAAGTGTTATTTTAAACTGTATTTGAGCTTAATAATTGAGCCAATACTCAATCAGTGCCAGATTCTATATGTGTTTGCTTGAATAGGCAACATCCACTCTGATGCTGACACACGTATCTAAGAAGCCAAACTTCACTCCTAAGAAATCACTAGAAACAGGTAGCTATTTATAAGTTTTGAATGCCAGAAAGAGCTATGATGATAATTTAGGTGAAATTTCTGTGCAGCATAATTACTTAAGTAATTTCTGCTTCGCACCATGTGTTGATTCATTTCGACCAGCAGCAAATCTTTTAGAAAGATACATAATTTAGTGATTTCACTAAATTGGAATAAAAACAAAAAAGACACTTGTATTCCTTTGCAGATATTGATATTACAACCAGCTATTAAGCACTGAATTCCCAGTAGTAATCATAACCGTTCTTCTCAACTTTTTTATACTGTATGTTCCTGAACATTGTAAAAGTTTTCTAGATTAAAAAAAAAAATAATAATAAATCTATTTTTAACTCCTCATTCTGTTGGATTTTTTTTTTTGGGGGGGGGGTTAATGATGTAAGGACAGGATTTTTCCTCTGGGAGGCTACCATTTTTCATAGCCAAAGGAGAATGAAGAAAGAGAAAAGAAAAGAAACTACAGCCTTTAAAAATAATGACTAATTTCAGGTGAGTATGCAGGCTGAAGTAAGTGATAATGTGGAAAATATTTGAAGTCATAAAATAGGCTCAGCTTCATAATCACGGAAAGATTAGGTATTTTATACAGTATTCTATTTAACGCAAGTACTGTTTCAACATACACAGACATATAAATTGCATGTATCTCTGGAGTGTATACCACACACAATGCCATTGAAAGCCATTAAACCAACAGCACTGAAGGCCAATAGCCTAAATTTACCTAAAGGTCTGGTGTAGTTTGAACTAAGACAATGAGAAAAGCATTGTCAAAGGAATTTGAATCTTAGAGCATCTTAGATGTGATGGGCTAATGCCAGCGACACAAGAAGCTAAAATAATTTCCAAACTAAATAACTGGAGACCTATTTCCTCTTCCTTCCTAAGTTTCACCCTCTTCCCTTTCCAGAACGACCTCACAAGCAGTTGCAATTCCGTTGAAGATCACATCAGTATCATTCTCCAGGGCTTTGGTGCCTTTCAACATACAAGAGGCTTTTCCACTTTGGGCCTGGTCTTCCCCTGCCTCCCACAAGCCCTATTAGAGTGAGCTGTATTATAGATCCTTCATTCTCCTTTAGCTATGAAAAATGGTAGCCTCCCAGAGGAAAAATCCTGTCCTTACATCAACATGTGTCAGACATTGCAGCAACCATCCAAAGTGTCCAGCCTTGCTTTTTCCTTCCCAAAAGTGTTACTCAACAGGAAAAAAAATCCTGCAGGGATTCTACATTTTTGTCATCAACACTGATGACTCCAGCCCCTCTAAGAAGCTTGTCCGTACACCTGTATTTAGGTCTCCAAAGCCAAAAGACCAGGCCACTGTTGGGTTTTTTCTCCTTTTCCTTCCCAAACTTTTTAGGGAGACTGAGAAATCAGTTCTCCCTATCCTTTATCTCCATGTCATACTGCATCTGGAATAGACATGACAGATCATTGGCCTAGGCAAAGGGATCTAGCAATGTTCAAGGCCATGGTGGATGCGTCTTTGAGCAACCTGGTCTAGTAGAAGATATCCCTGCCCATGGCCGAGGGGTTGGAACTAGATAATCTTTAAGGTCCCTTTCAACCCAAACCATTCTAGGACTCTAGGATTCTTTGATTTTCATCTATATACCAGTACACAGCAGATGTGTTCATGTTTGTAGGTAAGAAAGACACCATCCAGTCCTGTCAAGCATCTTGAAGCACAGCAGACTGGCAAGTGCACAGTGTACTGCTTTCCATGGAAGCACGACACAACTCAAGGTATCTCACTCTGACGTGTCTTACACATTTTGTGGGAAAAGATAGCTATTGTAATGATAACAACCAGTTTCATGGGGAAGGAAGAAAAAAAATAAAAATTAATATACTAAAATGCACCCAAACTCCAAGGTAAGCAAACGCCAGGATCTAGAGAAGCAAAGATTTCATAGAAAACCATATCCAATGGTGGCTATAGAAGTATGGAAATACAGAAAACAACAGAGGATAAGCTCTGGTGGTTGTGGTTTTGTGTTTGCTTCTTTCTCAGTTCTCTTGGGTTTCTGTCTTGTTCCTATTACCGCCTGAACAGAAGTGGGTCTTGACATCTTTTGGACAGCTTGATCCACCAAAACCTATAGTCTAACCCACTCAATGGCCCAGAATCAACCTGTCTAACTTCATCAAGTTCTGTGAGCAAGCCTGTATCTTAATGAAGGACAGATGAAATAGTCTTCCAAGGTGTATTCCACATTTTGTACTTCTACTGAACACATGAAAATGGGATGCACAAAGAGAAGAACAGAAAACTGTGGTGATTGAACTCACCATTATGCCACTCTCTGCAGCCATCTGTCTTTGCAGTAATACTTTCTGTGCTCTAAAGAAGCCAACTTAGGTGCATCTGGCCAGCCAAACTTATGCCTGTGAGAGAAGCAAGTTCTCTTTTTTTTTTTTTTTTTAAGGGAATACCTTATCTTACAAGTTGGTATTCAGGATCAGTCCTGCGGGGGCAGCTGATAAAATGGTTCTATGTTACAGCACTGTGTTGACAGGTTCTCCCGGGGCAGAAAATTGTGAGCACCCTGAAATCCCTTCCCTGTAGTTTATTTGTTCCTCTGCTTACTATCAGCATACACTTCACTATCCCTCCTTCCCACCTGGGGACAGGCCTCCTGCCCAGTGTGACTAAGGATGACTCCCATGGCCACTGCTGCGACTGAAAACACTGATAAGATTTGGGCTATAGTCTTTCAGTCTGGTCACCACATCAGAGCTTGTGAAAGGACTTTTTCGTTTAAGAGGCGTTTGTGGCTGTCTCAAACAGAGGCATCAGGGTAGTTTACCAGCACAGTCATCTAAAACAGCTTTGCAGCTTTTGTATGTGCTTTCAGAAGCGAAGTGAAAGAGTCTTTTCATATCTGCTTCAACCTAGTAGAAAAATAAATACCTGTATAGTGAACTCACTCTATAGGTTGTTTAGCAGCAACCTTCCCCACCACTTCATGCTTCCCCCCATTTGTCTAAAGGCCATTATCTTTTTGTAGAATTATTTTTACTGTTACTAATTGCTAAGCTTCAAGGACAATGTTTTTATAATTGGATAGCAGCAAAACAACAAGCGTATCCAAACTTCTCAGCTGTGTACCTATTGCCAAATTTACTGCTGCTTAACCTCTAGGAATTCAGCTTTGCTTTGAAACAGCTCATTCTTTTGAGTCAGACTTTCTTCTAATTCCCTTTCATCATTCAAGAGAAAGTTCTGCCAACTCTATAGTGCTGGTGAAAGGCTTAATTGTAATGGATTAATATATCTGATTTCTTCACATACATGTACATTTTCACTCATCATGCCTCAAATTTTATGCTCCACAAAGTCAAGGTTGTCTAAATCAATGGATTTAACAGACTGTAAGGAATCTTCACTCAGAATTACAACCAGTTAAGGGACTAGGCATTTATGACAAAAAGGCTAGGATGCTGTGACTGGTAAAATCAGTAGGAGTCTTTCTTCTTGACTTTAATGGATGTTACATTGGGCAAGCATAATTGCTTGAAAAGCCTTTATGTGTCATCAGGATGAACAATATGAGGTGCGTGCTCTGACTGACAAGGAAACCATGCTCAGGTCTGCCCATTCCCACCCCAGAGACTGCTTCCATTTTGTGAGAGAGTTTTAAATTCCACTGCTTTTACTGTAAATGGGTAAAGGAAGACAAGGAAGAGATTAATATGCCTATGGAAACTCATGAACTGTTTATCCAACTCCAAAAGCAAAGCAAACCACACACACAAATCCTTTCAAGGCTGTTTTACTTCAAGACATGATGTATTGGTGAAATATGAAATTAGAGCAATTGAAGTGACAAATTATTGACAATAGTCTCTAAATATTTCTTCCCAAAGTCAGTGGGAGCAGAGACAGTCCAGAACACCACACCATCATGCCAGCTTCCTCTTCCTCTTGTACATCCAGTGTGAGACGAGACTTTTACTTCAATATGTCCCATGAAAGATATCCTTGGACAAGCTGCCAGTGACATTAGTATGATCAAAGCTTGTGTGAAGCTTGAGAGGAATTATGCTTGGAGACAAAAGTTTTCTGGCCTTTAAGGACAACATGCCCTCAACAGCACGAAATTCCTCCACTTATGTATTACAACAGCCCCTTGTCCTTGTTCCTCCTCAAGGCCTTGTATTAATGGAAGAAGTCCTGCTCAGGCAGCTGTTTATGCTTATAGGCCCGTGTCTGCACACAGGGGCTTCTGCCCAAGCATGTGTGTGATTTAATTGCTGCGCTTTCTTGGCATAACAGGAAGGTGATATGGTTTTTTCTTGAACTTTTAAGAGAAACACATATTCCATCTGACACTGTCTTGATGTTATAGTAACTATCTCCATAATATCTAAATGGCTTCTAAGATTAAATTCTTCCTCAGTTCAGAGCTCCTGGAACAACACGTTCTCCTTCCTCATTCTTTCTCTCACTTTGTGCTTTATTTCAGGTGCTATAGCTAAGTGAACAGGTTATGAGCACACAGAATATCAGTAGCATTTTCTTTCAAAAATGGTAGAAATAACAAAAAAATGAAGACTCTATCCTTGAAAAAATGGTAGACATCCTCTCTCCCAGTATTCTTCTGAAACACATTTCAGTTGTAAACTTTTAGGTCTGCAGTTGTACTCTTTTACTGATGTGATGCAAATAAAAAGGGCCTATTAGAATATTTTACTCATGACACCTCTTAATTTCCTGTCCCAACAGCTGTGCAAACTGATTGATTATATTAATTTCAATTAATATAATCAATGCAAATCTTAAAATCTTGCTTCTTGTACCTGTTGCTTCTGTGTGCACACGCAAATTTGTAATACTCTGCAATATTTTATGTTTGAAATAGGTAAGTCAGCAAGAGGAGTGCTTATTGTTCCATGCTTACTTCTGAAGTCCATAGACAAGAGGAATTGGAATTAGCACTTTTTTTCCTCTCAGTATTCGTGCATTTTATTAATGTGCTTGTTACCACTGTCTTGATTCAAATATGATGGCAGGGAGAGGGAATGAATTAGTCATAATACTGTAGTGAGAGGACCAGAAAGTGAACACAGGGCATGTGATGTTCCCATTATGCCCCCTGAATGCTGCTCCTAGAGGACAGCGATACAGGAAGGAAATACACAGGGGCAGAAAAAGGCTGAGAGAAAAAAACCTGTGCCCATCAGCTCAGCTTGTGGAAGAAAGCCTCTGTTGGGTCTGGGCTGGAAACATTCACCTTTGGCTAACACCACTATTCCAGCTTATAACAACAAACCCAACAGAAAAAAAACCAAAACATGTCAATGTTGCTATGCCAGCAGAAGGCATTTTTTGATCGCTCACCCCAATTTGTCTAAAAGCTATGCCTCGTTAGAAGAAAAACCTTCTGATGCCATGCCCTATCTTCCTACCAGGGGGTGAATAGTGCAACTAAGTGGGCTAATCGTAGAAGAGCAGCCCCACAGCACAGGCAAGGCTTGTATACAGCTTGTATGATATGGTACCATGGAAAGTGATGATTAGTGCCAGACTTGGGGAAGGAGGAGATGCAGGGAGGGATGGGAGGAAAAAGCTTTATATGTTCTTGTCTAAAGTAAACTGATTGTGGTTCTAATTTAATTATCTGGTGCTGGGGTTAATTCAAGTTTTAATTAGGAAAATGTTCTTACTAATTATAATTCACATTACCATGGAAGGCTGTTAATTGATGTAATTGACAGTGCTATTAATGTCCATGACTGCTATGGAAAATGCTCTCCATGGCTAATGGGAGTATCCACTTCTTTGAACTGCTAATCCATTATCGTCTAACTCTCCTTCCAGCTGCTGTGGCATCATTGTCCAAGTTCACTTGTCTTCACATCAGCAGACTGGATTGCAAATGCATCAATGATGGGAAAACCAAGACACAGCCAGCAGTGCCTGGCTGAGGCTGGACAAGCAGAGGCATGAAGAGGTGATTAGCAAGCAGTAACTTTGCCAGTGCAATGGAAAGGCAGGCCTAGTTTAATTCTCATGGCAAGGCAAAAAACCTTACTTTTTTTTCTCTAGCTAAGGTTCAGTCATCTTACAAACTCCTGGAGATTTTATTTTTTCTCTGACTGTAGTTGACTGTTGACCCACAATTGGCTTTCAAAATCATTTGTGTAAGATTGACTTTAACAGAGTCAGTTGCACTCCCAGGAGTTTGCAATGGTTAGGACACTTGAGATCTGCTAAGATCAGTAATGCCTGGAACATGTTTCCCCCTTGCTCTATTTAGTTCAGTCTTTTCAGAAGTGAAAGAATGCAGAAACTTAAATAGCACTATCTCCATAGGGAGTACTTACACATACAAAATATATTCCTCAAACCAAATATTTAATTGATGATCTATGTAGAAATTCACTGGAATAACCTAGAGGTTCATTTTGACACACAAAATGCAAACATTCAGAATTATTATTTTCTAAACACTGGTTTCAAATCTTAAGAGAATTACAGCACTTACTTTCTTCCTCAATCTAAGAGTGAACACTAAAGGAGAAAGTAAGTGTATCCACAAATCTTAATATTTTTTCTGCTTCTTCTTTTTAGTACAGTTCTAATGACTTGGACCAGCCTTTTGAACAGAAAATAAAATGAAGTTTCTAACCTTTTTCTGGTTTAGTGTTTCTCTAAATACATTAGCAATAAATGGAGGGCTAAGGAGAATCTCCATCCTTTATTGAATCCAGGGAGAAACATAGCAACAAAGAATGAGGAAAAGGCTGAGGTACTGAATTCCATCTTTGCCTCAGCTTTCAACAGTAAAACCAGCTTGTCCTTCAGGTATCCACCCTGCCTGAGCTGAAAGATAGGGACAGGGAGCGGAATGAATTGCCCATAATCCAAGGGGAAATGGTCAGTGATCTGCTACACCATTGAGACACACACCACTCTAGGGGCTGGATGGAATCTACACAAGGGTGCTGAGGGAGCTGGTGGAAGTGCTCACCAAGCCACTTTCCATCATTTATCAGCAGTCCTGGGTAACTGGGACAGGTCCCAGTTGACTGCAGGTTATCAAATGTGATGCCCATCTACATGAAGGACAGGAAGTTGGATCTGGGGAACCACAAGCTTCTCAGTCTGACCTCAGTGCAGGAGAAAGTTATGGAGAGGATCATCTTGAATGCCATGACACAGCAGGTACAGGACAACTAGGTGATCCCCATTGAGCATAGCTCTCTGAAAGGCAGGTCCTGCTTGACTAACCTGATCTCCATCCATGGCAGGGTGACCTGCTTAGTGGATGAGGGATAGGCTGTGAATGCTGCCAAGGTAGACTTTGGTAAAGCCTTGATGCCTTTTCCCGCAGCATTCACCTGGAGAAACTGGCTGCTCATGCCTTGGACGGGTGCAGCGTTCATTGGATTAAAAACTGGCTGGATGGCAGAGCCCAAAGAGTGGTGGCAAATGGAGTTAAATCCAGCTGGCAGATGGTTACAGGTGGTGTTCCCCAGAGCTTGGTACTGCAACCACTTCTGTTTAATAACTTTGTCAATGACCCGGACAAGAGGATTGAGTGCACCCTCAGTAAGCTTGCAGATAACGCACCACCAAGTTGGCTGGGAGTGCTGATCTGCTGGAGGATGGAAGACACTGTAGAGGGATCCAGACAAGCTGGATCAATGGGCTTTGGCCAATGGTATGAGGATCAATTATGCAACATGCTGGGTCCTGTGCTTGGCCCACAGCAGCCCCATGCAATGCTACAGTCTTGGGAAGAGGGGCTGGAAAGCAACTCAGTGGAAAAGGACCTGGGGGTGCTGACTGACAGCTGCTGAACATGAACCTGCTTGTGCCCAAGCAGCCAAGAAACAGAGATATCTCAAATCTGAGTACTGACAGAGTGATTTGTTTGTTATAGGGCTGAGTGACTGATACGCGCGTATTCCCCTTGCATTTGCCGGAATACACTGTACAGACTGCCTGCAGTTCTCAGCATTTCTTCATGTCTATGCCTTGCTGAATTTTCTTACCATTTACATACAGAAATAAGCGTCAAATGTATATTTGACCAGGCTCCGCATTTGGATGAGTCCCTTCCCTTTTTATTCCTCTGTCCATCTCTAGGTTTCTCTTCTCTCTCTGATACTCACCTGTCCAAGAAGACAAAAAAAGCCGTGCAATGGTTGCACTTGTATCAGCCTTTCATTTCTCCCAGGAACTTTGTTTTTTCTCCTAAGAAGCCTGAGGAGACACTTGCATCCAAGAAAAGGTCTCAACAAGGAAAGACCAAAGCATGTCACTACTTCTAATCTGAGAAAGAGAGCACTACTTTTGCCCAGAAGGCCACTGGTCAGTATTTCTGTTATCTTGCTATGCTTACATTCCATCCTTCTTCACATTCAGTACCAAAGCCCCAACCCTCTTAGACATGTTGCCATACCACAGACTGTTAGGAAGAGAATGATTTGAAGATTGTAGGGAGCTTCTACTTACGATGAGATTATTTTTTGTCACCTGGAAAAGATGGAAAGAACTGGTCAGTTACATGGGAAGAGTCACTTTAAATCTACCCCATCTAAAAAGTACCTTAAATTAAATTAAAAACTATTCTCTATTAGCTGGCAATGATAGGAAAGACTCCTCATCTTCCTCAGGGAAAAATAAAACCTCAAACCCATACAGGAGGTTGAGAACAAAGGGTTGAATGAAAACTAAAGCTCCCATGCCCTTAACTCCAGTGAGGGGCAGCAAGATGGGCAGAAAGGGAGTGGAAACATGTTCCCTCATCCCTATGGATGTTTTCTACCTATTGGAGCAAACTGGAACACATGATCTGGAGCACTCAAGTTGACCATGATGCCCTCCCTCTGGATGGTCATTCTCAGTTACAGTGTTCTGAGATGACTGCATTATGGTAAGAACCATGTGCCTTATGTATGCACTCACAGTTAGGAAACGTGCAATTCTGATTTTATTTCTCAAAATAAGCTCATACTTGGTAAACATGACTCGCTGCTCTTTCTTCTGTCTTGAAATCTATATTTTCTCTGCATGTGCTGGGAAAGGAGTGATGTCCAGGAAAGGGATGCTTGCATTATCAAAACCAACATCAACCAAGACCCTACGTAATGCTTATGCAAGTCCACTCAGCTTTCTTATCCCTGCCCCATCCATTCCAGTATCTCAGGAGACCTTGCCATTGTAATATGCTGTGCCTCCTAACAGAGGTCTCATGCAGAGAGCAGCACATGCACCCCATGAGAGAATTTCAGAAAAAGAAACTCAAATAGAATAGTGTCAATGGAAGCCGAGCAAGTGTAGCAGAAGAGCAGCTTGGAACTCTGCAGGTCAACCTCCTCCTGCTCCGGCACTTGCTGTCCCTGGCCAGTAACATCAGAAGAAACTTGGCCACTTGCAACATGACAGCGGGGGACCTGGCCATCTGCTTGGTGCCAAACCTGCTCAGCCCACCCAACGAGCTGCCCCTGAACCTCCTGGGGCAGGAGTCAGGGAAGGTAGGAAGGTACACTGTGCTCACCAACCAGCGAGTGGCTTTCCTCAAATAGCACAGTACATGCAGCCAGTAGCATTCCTTCAGAAACAGCATAGCCAGGAGGGCCAGTGCAGTGATCATCCCCCTGCACTCAGCACTGGTGAGGCCACTCCTCAAACCCTGCATTCAGTTCTGGGCCACTCACAACAAGAGAGACATTGAGCTGCTGAAGCGGGTCCAGAGAAGGACAACAAAGCTGGTGGAAGCTGGTGAAGGGTCTGGAGCACAAGTCTGATGAGGAACAGCTGAGGGAGCTGTGATTGTTTAGTCTGTAGCAGAGAGGGCTCAGGGGCAACCTTGCTGCTCTCTACAACTACCTCAAAGGAGGTTGTAGTGAGGTGAACGTTGGTCTCTTCTCCCAGGTAGCAGTCAGTAGGACAAGAGAAAATGCCTCAAGTTGTGCCAGGGGAAGTTTACACTGAGGGACGTGGTTTAGTAGTGGACTTGTCAGTTCTAGGTTAATGATTGATCTTAATGATCTTAAAGGTCTTTTTCAACCTAAATGAGCCTATGATTCTATGATAATCCTTGATTATGAGTATTCTTATGCTATTTTTTTTAGTACCAAGCATTTTCATGCTTACTTCTTTGTAAATCTTGTATTTAAAAATCCAGGTAAAACTTTAAATGCGAAGTTCTGCAGTCCTTTATTCCTCTCCTGTCTAATGAGCACCTTGGAGTGGAAGACAAAATGAGGGAAAACATAGCTAGGAAGCATCTCATTGTTCTGATTGGCAGGGTAAGCTTTGCTCCAAATATCTTGGAAGTTGAACTGGGTTAAAATCTGCAGCTTGACTGTAAATCTCACAAAAGGAAAAGGGATCAAATACTAGGCATGCTGGTCATGGAAAACAAACCTCAAGATGACTATTCTGCCAAAGGATATCTGTGCAAAAACCCCCAACATAGGAATTGCACTTGGGTTTAATGACAATAAGGTATTAGTGGGCAACAAAAATAATCAGCTAAACTGCTTTCTCTTGGGAATACCCATTATTAGCTGGAAAACATTTTCTTGCGAAGTTTCCTGTAAGAATACATCCTACATCTTATTCTTTATATGTTCTCTCTTTCCATTATTCCATTCCTTTTGCTGTGAATAGTGTGGAATATGTCAGCCTTTCCACTGTAAAAGCTTTCTTCTCCAAAATGAATTCCTGGTGCCTAAGTGTGTGCTCCAGCCTAAACCTTGGCCAGGAGATTTGCCAGCTGTGGGTGGGGATCTGTGTAGAGAGTGAATTTTAAAATAATTTTAAAAAAAAAAGTGACAGCTTTCTTTATGTAGTAAAAGGTAAAAATAACCAAGAAATTTACAGAACAGACACTCTGCTAGTGTAAATCAACAGAACTCTTCGAGTCATAACCAGGAGGAGGTCTGACCCTGCACATTTAATTTTTGTTGACTTACATTATCAAAACTCCTGATTTGCAGGTAACTTACTATAGTTTCTAATTAGCCTGACATGTTTAGAAGAAGGAAAAGGTTGGATAGGTTGTAATTCCATAAAAGCTGTGTTTTTAATAGGAAATAGTTATTGGTCTTGGTAATCCTTTAAATTAGAGCACCTCTGTTATCTATAAAAATTTAGAGAAACAATGTTTTTTACTGAAATACAACTGAATTGACCTTAATGTGCCCACCTCGCATTAAAAGTTCAAAGCATAGATGTGACGAACCTCAGAAATAATAGCCTTGATTCCTTCTCAGAGAGTTTTCATACTCTTCTTGTTATGGGATTTTAGTGCCTAGTTAGAAAGACTGACAGAGTGTAAACAGAAACAAGAAAAGTAAATAAAATAAAGGCCCTCTTCAACAAGAATGAGTCTAAACTCAAAGGGTTTTCAATATCTTCCCTATTAAAATTCCCATTTGTCAGTCAAGGTACTTTCTAGACTCCTAAGCTTTTTGGTTTGTTTTTTCTTCTGATAAATAGCTTGAAAGAAAGTTTCATCATTTTATATTGGACATACCACTGAGATAACCATGCAGTGACAATAAACACAGTCTTCTTTGTGCATACTCCAGCAAGCATCTGGGATTCATCTGGAATCTGTAGTTTGCATCAGAAGGCATCAGTGGTCCCTCCACATGACTCTAGTTGGTCAGCATTTTGTTTTCATTTAAGTTGTATGTGTCAACATCTGTCATTTCTTTAATCACCAGAAGAAGAATTCAATTACTATTTCATAAATGAACATTGACAAATAATTTTCTCTTGGGCTCAGCATGAGAAGAGGAGAAGCAAAGGCTGACGTGTCTCCTTGCCTGAAGAACAATGCAGCACAGCATTGTAGGGGTTTGTATAAACCATGTGGAAAGAGTTTATGGACTGTGCTTCAGAGTCAGGGATGGTAATAGCCTGCCACATGGCAGTGGTGGCTAACAGGAGAGATTAGAGCCTTAGGGTTGAAAAGCCTTGCACATATGCTTTGCAACTGTCCCAGGTTGTGATTATTACTCTCTGCTTCTGAGTGAGTGGATGGGCTGTAAACTAAACAGAAGGCCCCATTAAATCATTATGCACGTGTGCTGCAGGGTAGACTAAAGAGTTCACAAGCCCCAGTATGGCAGAGTGGGAATCCACCCCTCCTTGTGATGATGCACAAAATCAAGAACATACCTGAATGCAGCACACAATTCTCCAGGAGAATGTTTCCCTTTTTCAGTTTATGTATATGGAAAACTGCGTTGGTTTTAAGCTACAAAATCTGCGGGGGGAGGGGGGCTAATTGTTTGTTATTGAGACTAGAGTTTTCCAAAGAGGAACAAAGCCTCAATACAATCTCATTTCTGACTTAACCCTGAAGTCACAGAAGTCTGAATGGCTCAAACCCAGGTAAAGGTCTCCTGCTGCAAACTGTTAATGGTATTGTGGAGCTGAAAATTACGCCAAGGAGCCTCATGTAAAATCTAGCCCCACTTACTTCTTTCCACATGCTCAGTGCTCTATGAAGAAGTGTGTACTACCATGTGCAGTTGGGTAGGTCATTGGGGTCCTGCTCCAGAAAGGTCAGCATCAAAGGGGGATGAAATTCCCATCCTTCAGCATGGAAGCCGCAATGCTAGAAACAAATCCTTGCTGTAAAATGAGAAACACACCAAGACCTCATGCCTGAGGTGCCATATTGTTGACTGGGAATACCACATGGCACTACTCATTTTTAAAGCAAGGCCAGTTTTGTGTCCTTCTGGGCTTAAGATTAATAGTGTGTGTCATTCAGCCACGCATTGTTAAAAAAAAATAAAGTGAACACTTTATCCTTTCAGTTTCCAAGTTTCTAGTTTCTGAACTAGAAGCTCAGAATTCAGCAGAATGGTCTCTGAGATACTACCATTCAAAGCACTGTCAGTTGCTAAGTTGTTTAATGTTGAAAACATTTCAGCCTCACCACTTCTCTAAACGGCCATTGAAAAAAGAAATAAAAGTAATTCTGCCATCAGCAGGTAAAACTCCTTTATTCTAAAGCAGATTAAAGATATAACTATGTGATAAAATATGCAAGTTCTACCTGTGTATGAGCAAGAATACAGAGTGCTGTGTGCAAATAATGAAAAAAGAATTTCAAATGAAAACACCCAAAATGTGTGATGAGGCATCCAGTATAATGGAGACTGTCATTAATCACTGCGAATTAATGCTCTTAAGATGCATCAGTGGAGTACCTTTTTGGCACAGCTACATGGTTATTCTAAACCACTTCACTGAGTTTTAGACAAATGGTCTGGCAATCCATTGGCATGAAGTAACTAGACACCAAAGCAGTTCCTGGGCCAGCCACAAAATACAATCATCTGGGACATAGCTTGGGCTAGCAAAGCTTACAAACATGGGAAAAGAGCACAGAAGGTTACTGTTCCAGAGGTGGCATGTGCACCATGTGTGTGTTTATCAATAAGCTTCCCCTTGAATTTTCAGGGTTTTTTTTTGAAAGCAAAGCTACAACTGAAGCTGAAATTGACTCATGATGCTGTTTTGGGTATCACCATCCTTAGCAGGGGCTGCAAGTATCTGCAGTTTGGGAGTTTCCTCTTCTCTTCTGCTAGGCAATGCTGGAGTCTGAGACCAGAGTATATATACCACTGCTGATCCTCCCAGGCAAGCTGGATCCAGGGTCAGTGAGGGAGTGTGCTGAGTCATCCCAGACCATTTTGATTCTGGCGACAGGACTCTAGTTCTTCATATCTTTTTTTCAGGATGCCATGCTGAAAACAATTAAAAAAATAAAGAAAAAAAAGGGGAAAAGTTAAATATAAATAGAAGAAAAAAAATCAAGTTGAATAATATTAAATTTAAATAGATTAAGTTAAAGTGAGGCTATGGGTCTTGCTGCTTTTTATTTTGGGAGAAAAGCAACAAAGGAACAGTGACTCCACACCTTACTTTTTAGTGGTGCTGTACAATGGTGCCATTCCTCATATTTTTCATCGCGCTTCATTAACGCAGTTGTCATTCCAGCAATAAAAGTACGCATTTTTATTACTAGTGAAGCACAAATTCATAAAGACAGTAAAACTGCAATTCTTTCTGCAGTTTTCTGCTAATTCACAAGTTTTTTGGGATAACTTAAATGCTTCTACTTCTGCTTTGAATTAACTGCATGTTCAGCCCTTGGCATACTATGGGGCAATATATCGAAGATTTTATCATTATCAGTATCAGATGCTAAAATAATTCTAAATGAGAAATTGTGACACTATGTGGCTTTTCTGTTCTGTCATTTGCCACCTATTTTGAAAAAGTGGACATGTAAAGAGATGCGTTATAAATAATCTGGTCCCTCCCCTCTTGCCTCCCTCCCTTCCCCCCTCCCTCTCTCCCTCCCTCCTCCTTCTCCCCTCCCTCCCTCCCTTCCTTCCTTTCTTTCTCCCTTCCTCCCTTCCTCCCTTCTTCCCTCCCTTCCTCCCTTCCCTCCTTCCCTCTTTCCCTCCTTCCTTCCTTCTTTCCCTCTTTATATTTAAATTGCATTCTTATTCCTCACTGGAAGAAAATGAGGAAACACTGTTAGAGTTATGCCCCTCCAGTTTCCCCATACTCCTTTCCCAGTGCTACTGGTGCTTTGGCTGGTGGGTCACTAAATCGCTGCCCCAATGTTTGAAGGAGCTCACTTCTCCTTCGGGCCATGCAAGTTTTCTGTGCAAATGGGAATGAGAAGGGAGTATATGTCATTTCATATCACAGGAAAAGTTCTTCCAGTCTGAACCTTTGGAGATGTCACCTTCCCCAATGCACGGCCAAACCTTCCCTGTAATGAGTTACATGGTGACAGGGAGCATAGTGACAGTGATGTGAAGAAAAGGAAACATTTTTAGAAAAGGAAGGTTTCAAAAAAGGCATTAGGGGGAGCTGTCTTCTCTGCCGTTGTGGTATTCTCCCTTACAGGAAAGGACACGATGTTTTGTTTTCATACTTTCTGCATAGGTTGTCTTTCTTTAGGATACAGTGGGAAAAATCTACTTTCGTGAATAGCCATCAGCACAATGAAAACCAATGGCATAGATTTTTGTTATTATAGCACTTAGTGTTTACCACTTGATAACACTTGGAGCTTGGAGCTTGGTTCATCCCAGACCTTTTAAAGAATTTAGGCCTTTAAAAATTAAAGGTCATAAGATCTGCAGTCATTGATAGTGACCTCACAGAATTCAGGGGAGCAAAACCTGAAATTAAGTAGTTGTAAGATTACTTCTTCTCATGGTACCTACAAGTTGCAAAGAAAAATATTTATAAACAAACTCTTTTTTGGCAGAACAACTGGCATTCTTTTGTGCAATTGATCCTGAAATTGGAGTCACAATGTTTTGCCACCTATCCTGATGTCTCCTTTGCAGCCCAGGCAATTTCTAGAGAAGTGAGTATGAATCTTGAAATTCAAATTAAGACTTTATTATAGGATGTCATAAAGGATAGCAGTGGGCAGGGGCTAGAAAAACAGAAATATATATTTTCTCAGATAAGGAGCACATCCATTCAGCCTCCTAAGATTCCAATGCAAGGAAATTAATTAATGCTGAAATCTAAGGGCTGGGTCTTGGCCCACATAAAACCATTTTTCAGGGGTACTTCTGCTTCAAGACAGGACAGGTAGGAAATTAAAAATGCTGCCTATACTTGATGCTACATATCCAAAAAAAAAGTTTGCATGCTTTAAAAAATCTAAGTCAAATCCTGAAATTTTAAATTTTAATAGCAGACATTCTTGGACAAAAATTTGAAGTGAGTGTCTTGGCCTCCCACCAAGTATTAGTGTGAGAGTTTCATGTTAGTAGGACTGTTAAAATCAAGTGCTTGACCAGGAAATATGTCTTTTCCGTAGCTTAAACCAACTTGACTGCATGTGAAAGCAAGTAGTTTTGCCTGTATAAAGTGGTGATGGGGAAGGAGAAGTTTAGCTGACAAAAGGGATTTAAATGTATTTTATTACAGTTTTGGTTTCATGTTTTTTTTCAAGAAACACAGGGTTATAAGTCAGGAGAGCTAACTTCCACAATATTCATACACTAAATTATATAGGAATGCAAGGTACTTTTGCCAAAATCAAAATAAAATATCAGATTTTAAAATTGTGTAGTTTTTTTTTGGGGGGGTGTCTGGAAAATTAGAACTTCTGCAAACAGAAAAATCTTAAGAACAATCAAAATGTTGCAAACTTAAAACTGTATTTTCAGAAACAGACATTAAAAAAGAAAGCTTTTAAAGAATGTTTTTCTTTCTTTCTTCCCCCCCCCAAGTTCAATCACCATTTTCAAGTTCTTAGTTCTCAGAGGGAAAGTACAGGTAAATCAGCCTTGCAGGGTTAGAATCAAGGCTGCCATTTACCTGCAGTCAGAAGCAATGTATTTTATTATGGGACGATGTTAGTGTTTAGTGTTATTAGCCATGAGACACATTTCTCATGTCTGCTCTGCAGGTTGCCTGTTTTAAAAGAGGATGATGTAATGCAGCAGGAACAAAAAGCTACTTTCCCTGCAGTAATTTTATCCCATCCATGTGAGAGGACCACTTTCTAAGAGATACGCTCTCCGTATCACCACCAACACCAGTTTTGTGCCTTTTTTTTTTTATTTGCCTTGATGTTCCCCCAGAAAGGCTGGTTCAATTTCAGGACTGGGACCAGAGTAGCTTCCAAAGTGACATCTCAGGAAATTGAGCTGGCTCAACATCTGGCTTTTATTTGAGAGTAGCTTTGCATCTGAATGCTGAGCTCAGAGAGTGGAGACAGCAGCAGGACTTTGATCTGCCATTGCTAAATTTTGCTTGGATTACTGAGGTCACCATTAATGTCGGGGGGGGGGGATCCAACAACAGATTTGCACTAAGTTCTTACTGCTTGAAATTCCTCTGACTTTCCTGGACTTTCTGGCCACCAAACCATGATAATGATGTACGTTGTGGCTGGTACCTGAGGTGGTGTCCCTGAGAGCTGAAGTTATAGTTGAATATATTTCTCACTTTGGTGCAGATCTTTTTCATCCTGATGAATACTAGTGAACCACCTCTTATATTGGGTGAATGAATGATGTGCTAGGCTTAGTCCTTTAGTTGGAATAAACTGGCTGCTTTCAACATTATCAAGCAATAATTTCTGTGCTTAATATTTGTTGATGATGAATCGGGAGAGCAAGAATGGCTTTGCTGTAAGCACTTTAAACATTAGTACATTGCATTTTTTTCTATCATGTATGTGATCTAATAATCTGCTACTCTTGAATCACATCTAGGCACCCTTGTCTTGTCCTGGAAAATTAATCTCTAAAGCATTTTTTTTCCTTTGCCCAGTAAAAAGCAAACTGATAACCTAATTCTTCTTATCATTATACTAGTTTAGCTATTTTTATTTGTTTAAATTGCTCTTTAGCATGACATAGGAAACTAAAAGTTATCTGCTAGTCACAAAATAAATATTTTATCAAAATACAAACATGCACATCATAAACTTCTTTAATCACTGACCTGAGTGTTTCTGATTTAAAAATGGGTGAGAAATATATATTTAAGGAGGAGTTGTGGCAGGCAAGAACAGTTAAGGATGGTGGCAGTACTAATCATAGAACCATTTAGGTTGGAAAAGACCCTTAAGATCATCAATTCCAATTGTAAATGGGACATGGCCCAGACCTCTCAGTATAACAGGAAAATTCCTGTCTGTAGAGGAGCAGTACCTCTTCTGTGAGGAGGAGGAGGCGAGGGGAAGTCTCTCAGAAGTATTCTCTTCAAGTTACAGAACTATTAGTCCTTGCACCATAACAAGTCTTAGTCTGATGGTGTTCTAGGTCCTGGTAGCTGAGTAGGCTTTGCTGATCTCCACTGGGTGACAGCATATGGCAGAACCATGAGTAGGTAAGCATAAGCAGCAGCTTGGTTTGAGGATGTAGGAGGAGTTTTAGCATGGAAACTTTCTTCTGTAGGCTAAAGTAGGAAGGATCCTGGCTTTACTTTTCAAGCTGTGCTTCTGGGTGTAAATAGAACCAAAGCTACCACTTCTATATCACTATGCAGCGCAGCTTTTATCAAAACCAAGCACTGAAGACCTAAAAAAGTAATAGTTAAGGACATTCTAAATCTTAATGGAGATTTCATATAAGTATTTGCTTTTATTGAGCGGTTAGGAAGTGTAGGTTTCATCACAGCATACACGGAACAGTGGAGAGCAAGAAAGAATGGCTCACAAGATCATTAAATTAAAGGAGAGAAAGGTTTTGGCCAAAAATAGTTTATTCTTATTTAGTTTATTGTTTAGGTTTATATATGAGTTTAACAAAGACATCTAACCCAGTGCTGCAGGCACTTTTGCTCCATATTAAAAAGAAAAAGAAAGCAACATAGCTGTCCTCTCCAAACTAAAAGAAAATCATTATCAGCGCCCTGGTTCAGAAGCAGCTTAAAGATGAGCACCAACTTACATACTTTGCTGGGTCCATGGCAGAATTGGAGTGCTGGTTTTCCAACTTGAGCAGTGATTATCTGTATGTCTATTTTCAAACTATTCTTTCAAAAGGATTTACTGCAGTCATGGTCTTTTAAGTATCTTTGAAAAAAAAGAGTATTTGTCCATCATCGTATCAGGTGTCAGAGAAGCATTTAATTGTATTTATTACCTTCAGCATTGTTTACACATCATTTCATTGATACATAACATTTTTGCCCACTAAGGAATGATAAGCATTCAGTAACTTGTTTTAACTTGCAACAAGCATGTGTTTGTGAATGCACATAGCGCAGGAAAAGCTTGTTCAGTCACTTGCAACCTATCAAGAAACAGAACTAAATTTAACAAACCAAAATGAAGTGGAGGGCAAAGCCAGGCTGAGGCTTTATCTGGCAGGCAAGCCAGAAAGGTCTTTGGATCAGTTTCAGAAGGTTTCCATTTTGAAAGAACAGCAAGCACAGAAAGATTCTTCATCAACAGCTTTTAAAAGCATCATGGTAAAATGGGTGGTCATGATAAATAATGGGAAAAGATTCGTGCAAAGGGAAATCTAAACGAAAGTCTCGCACCAAACGTTGCTATGCAGGAACAGAGGCAAAACATTCAAGAATATCTGACTCTTGCTAACTTCCAGCTAATATGTTTTAGCAGCAGTTTAACTGTCTTACAGTGGCTGGGAGCTGCCACCAGACATTCAGTACTGTATATTTTTCTTCATGTTATTGAGAGCAAAAGGTTAGACAGAGACAGGGTTTATAAAAAGCAGACTTCGCTCCAAACATTTTGCTTAACCTTCATAAAACATCTCCAGCTTCAGTGCAGAATTTCAGGACTAAAGGAAGGAGAAAATATGAGGAATATTTGCTTTCAGTCAGTACAGTTATTTTGCCTTAATTAGAATCCTTCTTTACCAAATGACAAAAAAAGTTTTCATTTGGATATAGCAACACAGCAATAACCCCTGACTTATCAAGTCTGGCAATCAGTGTGGTATAACAGAATATTCCAGGCTCTTCAGAGCTCAGGCAATGTTGTTGTATGTGACTGCCCTGTAGCTAACTCAGAAAAAGTTATTTGGTTCTTATATCATTTCACAGTCCATGGCATTTGTCCACAATAAGGTGCTGTTGTCAGCTTTTTGCAACTGAACAAGCAAAGTCACTACAAGCTTTAGTCAAAAAGTGGGGGAAATGGTAAGGTTATTTCCATACCGTAGGTTTGCAAAAGGAGATTTTGAGTTTCTTACCCAATAAAAAGCATAGGGAGGCCCTTATCTGTTGTTGTTGAGATTATTCTGTTGAATTGATGTACAGAAAATTAGGAAAAGGAAGATGAACAACCGTTACATTTTGTCTTACAGCTTTGGCCAGCACATGAAAATGTGAAGGTGTCATGGGCTCAGCAGTAGCAGTCATTTTTCTCCTTGGTAGCTGGTGCAGCACTGTGTTTTTGATTTTGGGCCTGGGAGCAGTGCTGATCACACCAGTGTTTTCAGTTACTGCTTGGTAATGTTTTGGTCTGACCAAGGACGTTCTGAGTCTCATGGTCTGCCAGGGAGCAGGGAAGCCGGGAGGAAGCAGAGACAGGACACCTGACCCAAACTGACCAAAGAGGTTATTCCATACCACAGCACGTCATTTTCAGGATGTGAAACCGGAGGGCAGAGACCCGGAAGGGTGGGGGTGCATACTGGGGTACTTGGTTCGCTGTTGGGAGTGCACTGGCTGGGTCAGGCTTTGTGGGCAGGTGGCATGTCTCTCAAGGCTTAGAGACACATCAGTTTGGTCTCAATTATCTAGTGGTGTGTTTCATCTGAAGAGTGTCCCACACCTGGGGAATTCACTGGCTACTGAAGGCACTTTTAAACTTAAAGATGCTTACATTCTACTGAATAGTGATGGTGATATTTTTCTTTTTTTCTTTTAGGGTGGGTATTTCTGTCTTGACACTGAAATTTGTCTCTAACAAGATAGATGAAATCTCAGTAACACTTCTGTTTCTTCTTTTCTTGAGATCCTTGTCTATCCAGAAATAGTTAATTTAGAGTGCCCAGGGAAAGAAACTTTGCTGTTGCATTATTTATTCATTAAAATGGTGTTACAATAATATCCAGAGAATTGAGCAAATATTAAGTCCACAATTTTTCCATGAAATGTACAGTGTGTAAATGCACAGTTAGTGAGGGTGCAGGAGGACTGCACAATTGAAAAGTGCCAGGGAGAGAGGAGAAGCAAAGCACAAATTACAAGGGAAAAAATATTTCTCCAGTCCCAAAAGTTGTTATAGGAGACCAAGTAGGCCACCATAAGGTTAGGTTAAAACCTAAACTGTTCAGCTGTGCTGCCGTTTAAAAAACACTTTACAGTTGTATCGGTCATTTTGGTTGCTGTCCTCAGTGAAAGACACACAACTTGAACCAATGTCAGCCTCGTGGTGTGGCAAGGGGCCCACCTAAGCCTGGGGAATGTAGGGACTCCTCCTGTAGATTAGATGATGTTCAACACTTCACCCATCTGCACTGCAAGGGACTTGAAAAATGTAAGAAAAAACATCCCTATCATTATAAACCACTTCATGTTTCTAGGTTCGTTTGCAAAAAGCAAAATTACGCCTTCACCCCCTTATTAATGAGAACTAATCTCCATCTTCTGGAGCACACACTCTGTTCATAGTATAACAGGAACACTGCAGTATAGTAAGATTTCCAGAAACATGCACAGTGTTGGAGCCCTACCTGCAGCCCCAGCAGCCAGGTCACAGGCAGAGCAACCTCCAAGAGCTCTCTGACTTGGAGATGCCTTTCCAGAACATCCAGCACTTACTGAAGGAAACCTGCCTCCTGGGACACAAGCCTTAAAGCTCCGCACAACCGCATGTCCATGGAAAATTACTGGAAAGTACCATTGCACAGTGGTGCTGACAGACAGGGAAAGCACATTGCAGTAGATGATTTTTTGAATACCTGGGCTGTGTCCTGTCCTGTTCTCCAATGCATAAAAAACAGTTCTGGCTGAACTGAGGGTGGAGGGGGATATTTCCTATCCCCAAAACAGGCAAAGCAGGCTGTTGGCTTAATCCTAAAGGCGTGATGAAGACTTCTCAAGAGATCATTCTACCCATAAGATTGTAGTAGGATCTTGCACTCCTCCTCTCTCTGTGACTGTTCCCTGTGCTGCAGAGGAGGGAAAAAACTTCTTATCCAGAAGGCAGGATCTGAAAGGCAGGAGAAGAAACAGTGACTTGGGAGGGAAGGAGGGAGAAGCAAGAGAAGACAGCTCTCTGGCACCTAGGAGCAGAAAGCCAGAATTGTGCTTTGTTGCGAGTTCTCACCTTTCGCCCCTTCCTTTTCACGCTCTTCTCTGCAGCAAATGGAAGCTGTGCCCTGATTTCGTTGGTCTGATTTCTAAAGAGATGGCATATAAAAGTGGAAATCTTTTTGTTTGAGCCAGAGGGAAGAATCTGAGAGCTTAGATTCACTGGAAAAGCCATATATAGTAAAGGGTGAGGGACTTCTCAAGCCATTTTTAATATCTTCTTCATTCTCACTATTATATATAGTATCATATAGTGTTAGACTATATAAAGTACTATATACATTATATGTATTTATACACATATAATGTCAGACTGATGTTTATTATTAATGAGGCTTTTGGAGGAGGTGCTTGGGCTGTTAGGTGTGATCAGGGTTTCACTCTAGATCAAGTGAAGACAAAATGCAAAGAAGGGTTCCAGTGAATCATATGAACCCACCACTGCAACACCACATGGTAATTCAGACTAAACACACTAAGATGAAAAAAACAGATGAAAGTGAAAGAAAGAGAGTCTTGAAATTATTTAATTCAGAAAACCATTCTCCATTTGGGGAACAAAGCTTTCTAGACTTGACTGGAGCTATTAAAGATACCCTATCTCAGAAGATTTTCTTCTCTGATTCTTCATAGCCGTAATCATGCATGGGCAAAGGGAAAGAAGGGGTATAGAGAAAATAAAAAATGCAATCAATTTACCCTCAGGAAGGAATTTGATTATAAAGCAATGAAATGAATGTTACCTCTGAGTGATTTCCAGGCAAATTTTACAGATTAGCATTATTCCTTATATGTAGGTGATTTTATGCCTAAGCCTACAATAGTTGGAAAGTGGAATACAGACTAGCATGTGCTGCTCTTGCAACTTCACAAATGTAGAAATCTCCAAATTTATAAAGAGCTTTTTATTTCATATTTTTCATTCTTCTTGTATTTAGTAGCATGAGTTGAGGAGTGCATTCCCAGGGGCATCTCCCAGAGCAGTAAATTAAAGAGGAGAAAGGAAAAAAAAGTATGATTGCCTCTTCTTGTTTGGGGATTCTAGTGGCTTACATTTTACATGCATTTTAACAGCCTTAGTCCACCCTCAGCCTTCACATCTCATCCCACTTAAACTTACCTTCTTCTCCACCCACAAAGACCATTAAGACTGAACATTTTATTTGCCTTTATAACATTTCTCTGCATTGCCTGAACCACTGTTTCTTCCGCTTTTTGACGCTTCTATTTCTATTTTGTATGTTACTCATTGAGTGAATCTGGAAACAGTTAAAATCAGATACCTGTTGTCATAAGACCAACGTCATAAGACATTGTCATAGTGTGTAGGGGGAACTGGCCTGTTCCAAAAAGCTTGCTGCTGAGTGACACAGGCAGACTGTGAGGGAAAAAGACATGCTAGTGTGTTCAACTGAGGGTGAACGATTGTTAAGAAGATAGCTCAGGGTCATCCTGAAAATTATAGCTGAGCCAGGAATGAATTAGTGTTTCCTTATTCTTTATTAGAAACCGATCCTTTCTTCTCCATATTAGCAATTTTCCATGTGCTGTCTTATAAAATAAATGAAATACTGCAGGAAAAAAGTGAAATACTGCAGGAACTAGCAGGGAACATCTCCACACAAATGACATTTTTTATTTCTGAAATACAACTAGAAATATTAAGTTATACAGTACTCATGAAAATTATTCTTTAAAGGTTTCTTCTATGAGGTTGAAACCACTTCTGTGTCTGCTGCTGAGAAAGGCATGATTATATGATTTTATACTTACATCAGAGAACACCAATTTTTGATTTGTTTCCAGAACGCTTGAGTATCTTTCAAAATACAGTAGGATAGTAATAGCTCTTTTTTACAACCACTGAGTTTTTCCTCTTCAGAAAAAGAGAAAAATTAATGATTTGATAGTGAGCTAGGAGACTATTAATTTCTAAAGGCTGAGAAGTGATTATGCTGCAATTTTGCTTATGAATTTAAGCTTTGTCCTTTCCTGTCATACATGGGATTTGAGACTGCAGCCAATGCTTAGTTAATGGTAAAGTAAGGATCTGCCTTGTTACATGTTTAAAGAAAACAGTTATAAAATAAATATCTAGGATTTACACTAGACAGCCAATCTTCACTTGACATCCTCAAGTAACTTGAATTTCATAAGGCTGGTTGCTTTCTTTGTATACTGAGCTGACATTTACAGTTTCCACTTCTGTAGAGAAGCCTGCATTCCCTGCTACATTATTCTCCTGTGCCTACATAATCTAGTAAATTTGCTTTTGTTTAAAAGCTAAAGGTCTTTCCCTGATCTCAAGACATCCTGGCCAAAAAAAGAGCTAACCTTGTCCTTCTCAACATGCTATGCTAATTGATTGATGCTTAGGGAATTGGTCAGATTTATTGCCGACCTAGTTAGATCAACTTGTGTTCTGGCAGAAAAGTAAATGCATGTGTGTTTTTAATTAATCCCCTGCCTAAATCAAGAAAAAAGATATTGCTTTTTTCAGCAGAATAATTCCACACAGTGCTGACTGCATGTATTTAACAATTCTTACTCATGTAACTGAGAAAAGCCTTTGAAAATCTTCCAAACCTCATGCAGTTTTTGCTTCTTTCAGTTCCCCTCTACCTGGTGCAGGTCTGGGACACTTGAACTGGCAGCCCTGAGAAGAGATCAGTGCCTGCAGTCCTTGTAGCAGAGTCCTGTTCAAGGAAGAACATTGCATTTATCAAGTATATTCTCTCAGTTATGGACCTTGTACAGTCCAGCTCTTAACATCATGAATAATCCCATCCCTTCCTGTCAAAAACATCAAACGTATTTAATTTTCAAGTAAGTCCTTGGTAAGAAACTAGGTGTCTGTTAGCATATGTCATTGAAATGGTCACCAGACAAGCTCATTATTAGGTGTCGGCAGAATATATGCATTACTTTTTTTTTTTTTTGTCTATGATTTGTTTTCTAGCTTTTTTGTGAACAGGTTAGTCCTTTTCCTCTTCTTTTTCTTTCCCTCTTCTTTTTCCTTTTCCTTTTCCTCTTATTTTTCTTTTTCTCACCTTTTTCCTTTTCCTTCCCTTTCCCTTTTCCTTTACTCTTTCCTTTTCTTCTTTTTCTTTTCCTTTTCCTCTTATTTTTCTGTTTCTTTTTCCTTTTCCTTTCTTTTCCTTTTCCTTTTCTTTTTACCTTTTCCTCTTCTTTTTCTTTTCCTCTTATTTTTCCTTTTCCTTTTCCTTTTTTTTCTTTTCCTTTTCCCCTTCCTTTTTCTCTTTCTTTTTCTTTTCCTTTTCCTCTTCTTTTTCTTTTTCTCTTCTTTTTCCTTTTCCTTTTTTTTTCTTTTTCCTTTTTTTTTTCACTTTTCCTTTTCCTTTTTTTTCCTTTCAGTTTTCCTTTCCCATTTCCTTTTTTTTCACTTTTTCCTTTTTTTTTTTCCTTTTCCTCATCCTCGTCCTCTTCTTTTCCTTTTCTCCTTCTATTTCTCTTCTTTCCCTTTTCCTTTTTTTCTTTTTTTTTCCCCTCCTTTATTCTTCTTTCTTCTATTTTATTTTCTTTTTTTGGTCCTACTTACTCTCTTTTTAAGAATTTGGCCAAATTTTGGTTTCTCCAACTTCCTGATCTGTTTAGAAATCAAATGACTCTTTAAACACAAAGCCTTTCAGGTCTTTTGATTTGGCTAACAACAGAGGTCAGTTTTTCATTTATAATTTAAATTATTCCAGATGCTAGCACAGATGAGAATTGCAAAGAAAGTTTTGACAAGCTCTTAAATACAACATGTGGTTACAATTTATAATCAAAAGTCACCTCTCCCAGGATAGCTTGGATTTTGGAGGTCAGAGCAGGTAAGATTTATTTCTCAGTTAAGACTGAGGAAAGAGTGAAAAGTGAAAAGTGCTAAGGGCTGATTTGTAGTGTCTTAAAGTATTTAAATCTCTACTTTCTGTAGGAAGAGAAAGAAACACAGTCACTAAAAATGCAGGAGCCATATCAGGGATGTTCTCTCACTGTTTCAGAACAGATTTACAGAAGGATTAAAGGAAATACAGCCTTGCCAAACTATGTAAGAAAAGCCTTTGAGAATAAAAAAAGGTGCCCCAAGGGCCAGCAGAGATGCTTGGAATCCCTTTCTGCTAGGCAGAGGACAGTGATCCAGACTGAACTGTTGAAGTTACTAAGTCTCCATAGCTTTTCCTGTATCATTTTACCTTTACAAACCACTAAAACCAAAAATAATCTGTATAGGAAACACTTCTTTCACCTCAGTCAGCACTCACTGACTTACTGAGGTGAGTAAGGCACAAAGCAGTGACTGACCAGGCAGACCATCTCCTTGGCATTGCCCCTGTCCCTTGCTCCTGCTGGGACCAATACAATAGAAAAAATGGGCATTTTTCTTTGCCAAGTTAGATCTCTGATGGATCAACTCGTTGAACTGGCTTACTGCCCCCTTACATGGGTCGATGAAGGAGGCTGGGAGGGAAAACTGCTGTATGTGGAAAGACAGGTAGGGCAGCATGTGGCAGCAGCAGTCATAGTTTAGCCTGATTCCAAACTTGCTGCAAAAGCAACCCCTAGGGCTATAAGGCAGGGATACAGTGTGTGTTTCAGGGCACTGCTATAGAGAGGAAAGCTTGCGTTTAATATTCCTCAATTTCCAAGCCTTCTAGAGTTTTTCCAAAGCTTACATCTTGCCAGAGCGGAAGACACTGCTTAAGATGTTTTTCACAAGACTTTGACAACAACTCTTAGTAGCAACATTTTTGTCATTTAATTTATTACCCCAACACGAAGAGACATATTCTTTGCAAGAGGTGGAATTCAGTTATATTATACAATATAAATGTATGGATTAAAGCTTAGATGCTGCTGTGGTTAAGTTAGAAGTTATGCACACCATGTGATTTTTCAGTGCATTTTTCTTCTTTGTGCTGGATTGTTTCAGAAAGCTCTCAAGCAAGGAAGTTTTTACACAAAGTGGTAGGAGTACAGGAGATAAAAAGATATACAGGAGAGAAAAAGAATTTAGTCTTCCCCCAGAAATAATAAGAAAACTCTTGGGTTTACATCACCAAGATGAATACACGTAGCTTCATCAGGTGACACAACTCTTCTCCCTCTCCATCCTTCGGTACTGCTTACAAAGCCATGAGCACACAGAAATGTAAATCCTGGCTCTCTGCCACAGCCTGCATGTGTAGAGGCAGGAGCTTATTTGGAGAGTGACATACTTGAGGCCATCCAAACTGCACACCACAGGTCTAGCTTCTGTTGTGTCCTGCTTCCAGCAGTCACTTTCAGTGCGTACCTGGGAAACAACATGCACAGGTTAACTATATATGACACTTCTCTTTAACAGTCTACCGGTCTCCAGGTATTTCCACTTCAGTGTTCCCTGTGCTTGCATGTGCTTCTGTGTATTTAGTTAGTCCTAGTGATCCTTGGGCCATGTAAATCTGCATCATCTTTGGCAAGGACTTTCACAGACCTCTCGCCTGAATCATCATCTTAACTGTCTTAATCTGGTTCCCACTCTCTGAATTTGATGCCCCTTCATTATAGGACTGACCAGCAGTGAACTCAATCAGACCTCTCTGGTATTCACAGCTTTATAGGTAGATGTCTACAATATCCCCTAAATTATTCTCATTTGAAGTGTCCCCACCTATGCAGCAGTTTCTTATACAAAAACTGTTCCTTTTCTTTGAACATCCTCGATTTACCCTGTCCCAATTCCACTATATCTGTTATAGGATTACAGTACCAGATTACACAAAGTATTCAAATGGTGAGCAAAAACTGGTGAGCATTATTCAGTGGCATTATGATATCCTCTTGTTTGTTCTCTGTTTTTTTGCTAGCTTTTAACTTGCCTTCTTTTTTGACTGCTATTTCACACTGACTTATCGGTGTTCATTATTTTACATAGGAAGCTCAGATGATATTTCCCTTTGTGGAACACTACTAATTCCGCTACAATGAATTTCGTCTTAGTTTTTCACCCAGTCACTCACGTCTTTCTGCAGCTCTTCGCACTTGGCACTTCTACATGCTACCCTCAGTGCCACCATACTGCAGCCCACCCTCTCTCTTGGGTTTATGAATACATCAGTTAGCTTAGATCCCTGCATGATTTCCAATAGTTTGACTTCTTATTTACTTATTTTTGCCAGAAGCCTCTCTTACGACATGGCCATGTAGTTTTCCTGAAACTTTGATAAAGATCAAAGAATCCTAGAACAGTTTGGGTTGGAAGGGACTTTAAAGCTCCTCCAGTTCAGTCCCCCAGCCATGGGCAGGGACAACTTCCACTAGAAAAGGTTGGTCAAAGCCTGAACACACATTTGTATACATACATATAGCTTGAAAAGAAAAAGCAAAGGGCATTTTCCATTTTACAACATTGACAGCATGATAGCTTTTTATGAGCTCAAGGTGCAAATCCTTGAGTCATACTTTCAGTTTATAGCGGGCTTCAGCTTGCCCAGCTGTAATGAGGCTGATGTTGCTCAATTGAAAGGGAGCATGCACAGGGTTGGGTCTTACAGCAGCACTTCTGCAGGAACAGGTGGTGATTTCATAGTGATCTTTCAAAAAAAGAGGCTGCATGGTAGCAGCAATCTGAGTATTTTCTGGAATGGTTTTTTGCACCAGATGACACTAATTTGCACAGATGCCAGAAGCACGATGAGAGTGCTGTACTGTAGTTTTCTGTGATGGACATTTAGCTTGCAGTAGTTTACATTTCTTTTGAGACAATCAGCAGCCAAGCAGACTGCTATGCAGCATTTTTTGGGTGGGAGCACCCAGAATGCAGATGTGTCCTTGAAGGTCCTGGCTTCTCAAGACTGACACCCATTGACAGCTTTTCTGCTGATGTCTAAGGAATTTTAGAACACAGTGAATATCACAGTGCCATTCAAATGGGAAAAAAAGTGGTCAGCTTTTCCTACTGAGAGTATGAGATATGAAGATCTTCACAGGTTCGTGGCAGTTTCATACACTGTCCCTGTGTATGTTGACAATGTTTTGGTCCTATTTCTATTTCCATGGTTTTCTGTAAGCTTTCACGAACTTTTGTCACAGTCTGTGATGTTTGCAATGAGAGAGCAAAGCTCAGCTAGCAAACCGAGACTCAGTGAATACAAGCTTGGATCATTTATACCAGAATGGTGCTATAAAAATTACATAATCTGAGCAGAAAGTACAGTAGGCGTCCTTTGCAAATTACATCATCCCTCTCTGTAAATTTGTACTAAACATAAAGCAAAGACAAAATAAATTCTAGGGCACAAGAAGGCTAAGGGAGATTAAATACAGTCAGCAAAGCAAAACGGCATCTGGATTTGGTGGTTAATGGAACATTTCAGTATGGAATTATAATGCAACATAATGCAGTAATGTTAGTTGATTTTTCACAGACTGATAGTTATACATCATTAAAGCTTTTTATGCACTGATCAGCAACTCTGAGTGCTGCTGCTGCTTGCAGACTAGGATCAGCAATGAATAAAATAGTTTTTAATGTCTTGACTAAAGGACTGCATTTTTAGAGCATATGAAGAAAATCTAGAATTGAAAATACTAATTCTGCCATAGCGTTACTCTAGCCATGCATGACACCACAACACAGCTATTCATTCTTCCAAAAATAGCTCTCTTGAAAGGGAAGGCATTTTCTTTGAAATAAGAATCTACCAAGAAGGATTTTAAAACCTAAGCTTTATTTACTTGGTCATTTGTCCTGTCATGAGTCACGTATTGCAGCAGAGCCCAAGGCTCTGGACAACTACTGTTCAGAAAAGGTCAGATATGTGTTGCTGCATATTATATTCATTCATTTATACCATACCATCATCCAATCACTTCTTGCAGACTGCTATGGCAGAGGTTGCAGAGATGCTATTCCCAGTTCTGTGTAGATCCTGTGATAAAAGATCACCAAGATGGACTTGTGTTCTATTTTTTTCTTAAGGAAAAGGGCTCATGTCCCTTATATATATGTATTATCCTATCCATTCAGTGGCACCTCCATCCATTTAGGATGCCACCCTCCTTCTATACATCACAATATTCCACACACTTCACATACCCTTTCCCCACCCTCTACTCTGCTCTTGTGAAACCTCACTTGGAGTATTGTGTGCAGTTCTGGTGTTCTCAACATAAAAAGGATATGGAACTGTTGGAACAAGTCCAGAGGAGGGCCACAAGGATGATGAGGGGACTGGAACACCTTCCATATGAAGATAGGCTGTTCAGCCTGGAGAAGAGAAGGCTGCGTGGAGACCTCATAGCAGCCTTCCAGTATCCGAAGGCAGGCTATAGAGATGCTGGGGAGGGACTCTTCATTTGGGACTGTAGTGATAGGATAAGGGGTAATGGGTTCAAACTGAAACAGGGAAAGTTTAGATTGGATATGAGGAAGAAATTCTTTACTGTTAGTGTGGTGAGGCACTGAAATGGGATGCCCAGGAAGCTGTGAATGCTCCATCGCTGGCGGTGTTCAAGGCCAGGTTGGACAGAGTTTGGGTGGCATGGCTTAGTGTGGGATGTCCCTGCCCATGGCAGGGGGGTTGGAACTAGATGATCTTAGGTCCTTTCCAACCCTAACTATTCTATGATTCTATATTTAGGCCAGCAAGTTAATGACAGCAAGGCACTGCACCATGCTCATGAAATTATGTGAAGAAATTATGCCAATAAAATCAAGAAGGGGACTGGGGGATACAATGTTGATTTTCCCAGAATAGAATACAATCCCATGAACATTATCATCTGTTGAGCTGCAGTTTGCAGAGACTTCAAACTTCTGGGTTTCTTACATACTTACAAAAATTAAAATAAAAATAAAATTTTAAAAAATAGCACATTGTAATAATATATAAGTCCCTATTGCTCTCACATAAATTGGGAGTAAAAGCTTTAAAACAAAGAAACTGAGATTCCCTTTGCGGAAGTTCAACTGTGTTAGTCTGAAGTAATGCAGTCAATAATGGTTTGGAGAATCAAGGATAAGAGTGGAAAGTAGCAGTTATATAGCTTTTAACGTTGCAGCTATAAGACACCAAGTATTTAATTCTTTATTAGACACTGTGCTTTGGGACTGTTGTTATATGCAAAGCAGCAGAGAGAAGTGAGTCTTATTTACTAAAAATAGGTCAAGGAAATAGACTTTAACTTTTTAAATAATTGGATTCTATCCACAATAATTATTTTTGCCATCAACATGAGTTTGAAGTGCAAAGAATGCAGGACACCCTTGCAAATTGAGTAATTTGCAGTTAAAATTGACTGTCTTCATTTAACAATACAGGCATTTATTTCATGGAATAAGATAAACATATTTGTTGGAATAAACACTGGTAGAATGAACTAAATGGTTTACAGTGATGACAATGGATTTTGTGTGACTAACCTGAGATGCCACAGAAGATCTTAATTTACAAAATACTCTAAGCCTGGCCCAAATTACTTGTTTCAGTTCTTTATGCCCTAGAAAACCATTTTATTTTCACTCTTGTTTTTAATATAAGGTAATAGGTTTCTTTAAAAAGAAGACATAACTTTATTTCCTTTAAGAAAGATGGATGCCAGATTCTCTTCTAAGAAACATGCCAAATTACGCTTCTTTATTCCAAATCATGTGTTGTACTAACAATTATTTCAGTGAGACGGATAGGCTAGAGCAATTAAGAATACAGACATTAGCAGTCTGACCAAAAATCCCTCCCTTGTGCATGCAGTTTATGAATACTATTATCAGCGAACTGTTGGCACAGTAAACAGGTGTAAAAATCACAAAAGGATCTTGCTTACAGAATTCAGGAAAAACTAATAAGTGTCTCAAATAATTCCCACCTTTTTTATCTTTTTTGTAAATTTTCATTTTTAGATATCATTGTACCCACACTTTCTTAAGACCTTCCCCAGTAGTCACCAAAAGAAGGCCAATCAGGACGTGATGTTCTGAAGCAAAAAAATATCTTCAGGTTACACCAGAAGTAAGCAGCTCTGAAATGCATCAGAGAGCATTGCTTTTGCATCAGATGCAGATCAGAAAGTAGAAATGAAGCGTTAAGGCCTTGGCCAATGTGATCTTTGCTCATTTACACTTTCTGAGACATCTATAGGGACACCATGTATTTCAGACTTGGCTCTCTCATCAGTACTTAGCCTTAGTCAGCCCTGAGTAGGTGTTGTGTACAACAAGAAATTATGTAACTGAATTTTATTTTGTTGTTTTAAAGAAGATAACCTCATGGAAAAGGACCGTGGATGGGAGGGTAAGACATCCTTTGCAGAGAAGTATATTTGCTACCTCTTGGTTGGAAGCAGAACAATGATGTACCCAGATGTTATAGTATGAGTGGATCATTCCCCACCATCACAGCTGCAAAAAACTCCTGGAACTGGTAAAAAAGGGAGCCTCAATCTTAAAAATTGGAACAGATATTTTAGGTATCAGATGGCCAGACTGCACTGCCAAATGTCATTGTCTGAAGTGTGTATCTTTCTATAAGTGAAGAGGAGGGATATTTTTCGCAGGTGTGGCTGAAGACACCACGCAGCAATGCAGGTGTCCATGCAACAGCAGGACAAGTAAGAGGAAGCCAAGCCACTATTCCCTAACATAACATCAGCTGGCAATAGTGATGGCATTTTGACCCTTGAACTCCTCACTGAATGGTGATGAATTCATTGAAAGAATTCTCAATCAGTGAGAGCAACACAAAATAACACAAAACACCTGAGAGTACCTTAAAAAATCAGTAAGCTTTTCCCAGGATATTAGCAAAGTCATGTGTTTACATCCGAGAAAGAAGTCATTAATACAGAAGTATCATTAGATTGATCTACCAGGAAGGAACATAATTGCACATTATGTGGCATGAGCCAAAAAACGGAATTATGAAAAAACTGTAGAATGCTAAAGGTGCCTTCCTTGAGCTGGATTAGTACTCCCAATGTTTCAGTCACTCGACTAGCCAACAAATAACATTAACTATGTATTTAGGTAGCGAACAGATTTTAATTTGCTTTTTACTACAGGCATTGAAATTCTTATTATCCCAAATCATCTTTAACCAGTCCTCATTGTCAGATGTTTGGCCAGAGTTTTACTTAGAAAACTAGGAAACTTTTATACTTCCACTTGTTGTCTGATGCATTTCTGAAACTGTTAGATGCTGTGCCCAGGGAGGAACACAAGATGATTTCTCCAAATATGAGCATACCTAACTAACACCACCTCAGTGGATTTGGAAAAGAAAAAGAAAAAAGAAAAAAAAACAAACAAACAAAAAAACAAAACAAAAAAACAAAAAAAAAAAAAAAAAAAAACCACAACCAAAACCCAACAAAATTACCTTTGTTTTTCAATGGCTGTAGGAAGGAGTTTGATTCATTGGGCAAAATAAATGCCTGTGACTATCACCTGATGAAATTAAACTGCTTTGCTGTGGGATTGGCTTTTCTTCTGAGGAATGTATTCTAATGAAAAACACTTGAGATGAGAAAAGATATTAATTCCAAGCAACAGGGTGTCTGACTCAACTGAAGGTTAGGCACTTCCACAGATCCCAATGTAAGCACATAAAAAAAAAAGGGCAAAGGCCTGCTCCCTCATCTTTCGCACTAATTACATATGAATGTGCTGATAGCTAAAGCAATGTATCTTTCACACCACACCTTTCATTTCAGATTATATATACACACTTTACATGAGTTTCATATGTTTTTAACATATGCATCCAAAACATTTTATACACATGTAAACACAAATTAAATCCCTCACTCAGCAATCTGAAGTAGTTAGGGAAATTAAGGTTTTATTCTTTGAAGACTGAGGTAAAACTATCACTTACCTCCCTTTCCTTTTCTTCTTACATTCATTTCTTCTGCCCTATCAAACAATATTCAGCGGATGGCAGTGCTGAATAGATGCAACTTGCTTATAATGTTGAAGCTATCATGAACTTTCAACAAAACATACACTTTAAGGGAATTACAGCTGGGTGGTCTTGCACTAGCAAATGCTGCCAGCAGGTCTGTATTGGTAACAGATACGGTTGCTCTGCAAAATTGTTGTTCTAGCAAAAGCCCTTGCGTACTTCAGCTGGTCTTATTTTACACAATAATACTAGTGGAAATTCTTCTAACCAAAACACAGTTTTGTCTTGTACAGCCATTAGCTCTAGAGTTTTCACAGGCACAGGTTTGTTGATGCAAGTATATTAAGAAAACAGTACTGATACAAGTTTGTTATAGCATAGAAATGACAACGCTTTAGGACTTTATGACAATATGTTGCAGTCATTAAAACTCAGATCAAACTTACTGATAGCTTGTTTGAATGCTGCTCTTGGTGGGCTGCTGAGCCCCTGCTGTTGCTTTTCATTCCCACTCTTACTAAGGTGTTATCTGAGCTGCAGCTGAAAGGTGGGATTGCAGCATAAGGACCAGGCCCACAGTGGTTTTGTGTTAGCTGCCCCAACTAGCAGCAGAACATCTGTGCAAATCATACCCTGGATACTGAATTGGTCAGCTAACCAATGCTCCAGCTTGTACCTCAGAGGCTCTGTGGCATCACTACCCAAGTTAGATTTTTCACTTCTGCATAGAAGCCACATCCTTAGACTGTACTTTGATCAACATTTGTGCAGTGCCTGGCACAATGCAAGTTTTTCTTTATGCTCAGGCTGCTACTGGAATCTGAATAATGACAGCTTTTTATTTTTACTAAATAATGGATGGCATCAGCTACACATACAAAGGCAGTGGAGTTTAGATATGATCATCTGTTCTTTCCTAATGCTTCCCTTCCACTTCTCTCCCCTCTTCTCCACTGCTCTCTCCTCTCTCCCCTCCTTTCCACTTCCCTCTCCTCCTTTCCCCTTATTTTTCTCCTGCTTTGCAGCTTCCTGAAACACTAAAGGTTAGAGGGCAGTTTGGATTCCTTGATAATGAAATCAGTACTTTCATGCTGTATCTGCAATCTCTGCTGGATCTGTAGGAGTACTGCATCAGTTTTACTGTTTCACAGGGCTGTCTTCAGCCAAGACACCAGTGGCATAAGGGAGTAATGGTTCTGTCACAAGAACAAAACAACCTCTGTATAGTGCCTATAGGAAATTCAATTGGTGTCTGTCTGTCTGCTTCCCTTTCTTCTTGGGGACACTTCTGAGGCACTATAATTGGCTTTGCCAGGGAGATAAGTGACAATTCGTGGATGGAAGGAGGAAAAAAAAAAAAAAAAAAAGAGGAGGAAATCTCTCTAGTTTTTATCTGTCTATTCAGAGGTCAGTTTCAGCAAAGAAGCACTTAAAAAAGATCTACTCTTATCAGGCAAGAACAAGGACACATGGAAAGATCTCGTCATGAGAGGAAAGGCCAGCTACAAGGCTGTAAGTGCCTAGGGCTTTCTGTAATGTTTCCTGAAAGGGGTTTACTGGCATACTCTTGTCTAGATCACTACTCTAGGAGACAACAAGAGACCTTCAGGTTTCTACCAGACACATGCATATGTTCATAGTCACAAACATTCACCTCTTCTGGGATCTTTGCCCACATTAAGTCAGCACAGCTCCACTGTTTTCCTTGATCTCAAAAGCGTGCATGCCTGTTTCCTACAAGTCTTCCAGCATCATGGGCTGGCTTACATGGACTGGGTAAATTTGTCTTGATGTAGCTTTGCCTGCTTTTTTTAAAAGTGCCTCTATGCATAATGGGAGACACTTTGGAGCCTAATTACATGCAGGTTGATTTAAATGGTACCAAGCCGTATGAAAATAAGAGAATTGCTGGAGCTCTGAGAGCCTCTGTGTTTCCTGGCTGTGTACAAAAGACACTGCAGCAAATTGTTTCAATTGGCATAATCAGATGAATGAATCATAAAGCAGACAAACAGCAATTCATCCCTCCATGCAGCTTCTCTCTCTAATAGCATTGTAGTTAGTCATCTCAGTAATGATATTTTCAATAAAATGTTGCTTTCATTCAGGTCACACTGCTGTTAATTCCACACAAACCAGAGAGAACAGTGTGGCATCACAGGTTTATTCTGGAAATAGAACGGTTTTGTACCTCTGCAGAATTTAATTGCAGGTACCAAGAGAAGAGCTTTCCTTACCAGGTGCATGCCCATCAGCAGTATCTGATCCAGGGTAACCTTGGAAATGAATGTTTATATTCATATTCTTATTTTCATAGACTGAATGAGTACAAATCCTGTTGAATGAGGCACAGGCTTTGAGCTGTTCATCAACAAGGCAGAATACCCACCAACCTGACTCACAGTTTTTGTAGGACCAGCATAGGCTTAACAAAAAAAACTTTTTGGTTACGTGAAAAAGCTCTTTTTTTGTACGCTTTTGACGCCAGATTTTTCCATGGGTAGAGGTTTCACACACAGCACATTGTAAAAAATGGTTTTTGTTGTTATCGAGTCTCATTGCTTGATAGTTCAAATATAAAATACTAAATTCATAGAAACATAGAACAGTTAGGGTTGGAAAGGACCTTAAGATCATCTAGTTCCAACGCCCCTGCCACGGCCAGGGACACCTCACACTAAACCATGCCACACAAGGCTCTGTCCAATCTGGCCTGGAACACTGCCAGGAAGGGAGAGTTCAGAACTTCCATTGGCATCCCATTCCAGTGCCTCACCACACTAACAGTAAAGAATTTCTTCCTTATATAAAATCAAAACTCCCTGTTGTTTAAGTTTTAACCCATTACCTCTTGTCCTATCACTACAGTACCTAAGGAATAGCCCCTCCCCAGCATCCCTATAGCCTGCTTTTAGATACTGGAAGGCTGCTAGGAGGTCTCCATGCAGCCTTCTGTTCTCCAAGCTGAACAGCCCCAACTTTCTCAGCCTGTCTTCATACAGGAGGTGCT
>JARCZZ010036960.1:25687-37581 GCA_030323915.1 Brotogeris chrysoptera | reverse complement strand
TGAGGGTGGTGAGGCACTGGAATGGGTTGCCCGAGGAAGTTGTGAATGCTCCATCCCTGGCAGTGTTCAAGGCCAGGCTGGACAGAGCCTTGGGTGACATGATCTAGTGTGAGGCATCCCTGCTCATGGCAGGAAGTTGGAACCTGATGATCTTAAGGTCCGTTCCAACCCAGACCATTCTATGATTCTGTGACCCTTGTCACTGTCAGTCCAGGGAGAAGGATGAAGCTGGTACAGACCATAGGTTTCTGCCAAGTTCTCCTTCGCTTTACCTTGGCACCTTCATCGACGAAGGTGTCAGAGCCTTAGCAGGTGATTGCTTTTCAGTTCATTTGCCTGTTAAAGGTGAAAACTTCCTCCAGGAGTTTTTTCCTGATGGATACATTAATGTCAGAGCACTAATTATATATGTCTTTTAAACTGTTACTGCAGGACAATTTACAATATATAATGAATCCTAAACTTCTGCCATAGTGTTATTAAATGCAATGTTGTCCTATAGTAATTGGAATATCCCTGTAAAGATACCTGTTTCTGACAGTCAGGGTGAAACATCAGGCAGTGGGCATCTTCCTTGTAAAGTGGGTGCTGTTGGTCTCTCTAGCCTGGTTGATTCTATGGTTCTGTGTCTGCTCTCTGAAAACAGTTTCTCTAAAGCATTGGCAGCTAAAATCACAACTGAAGCCCACATCAATGTTTCTTTTGAAAGCCTTGGTCATAATACTTTATGCTGTAGTAACTCATTGACATATTTTTGCTGATGCTTCCTTTTATGGCTTATCTATACCTTTATGGGCAATTTGTTTGAAATTATAGCTCCACTAAAGCCGGTGACATTCTTGACTTGTATAGGGCTTGGATGTCACTGTAAGATTTTACGTAGTTGTGATTTTCATGTAGCCTCTTAACTTTGTGGGGTTTTTAACAGTAGCTCTAACTTTATGGCAGATGTAGATTTTACTTTAGTTCTGTTGGACTAGTATATGTAACTTGCGCATGTGTACGTAGCATTAAGATAATTAACCTGCTTTTGGCATTACAAGTCTTGAAGACCAGATTCAGCAAGCGCTTGTTCACCTGCAACATGATAAAGCAGCTTATGTCAAGTTTGTATGAAAGCCTGGGCAGTTCAAAATTGAGATTTAAGCATTGCGAAGAAGTGGAAACAACCTGATTTGTCTCTTGGACTGAGTAAGTGTGAAACTTGGGGCTGAAGCACAGGGCTCAAGCGGAGAAGGCATACGCTTTCTGCACTGCCTTAATCAGATTTTAAAATCCCCTGAAGTTTTAATCTTTGTTAGGCCATGTGAAAGCCAAATCAAAGCATTTTAAATTACATTAAATTTTTCTAACAGCTCCACACTGAATTAAACAGTAGCATTTGTGAGCATAGTTAAGGCAGCGTGGTCCTTGTAACATGGGTGATGCTACAGTGGTGGTTCTTTCCGATTGGGAAGGTGATTTTTCACTCTAAGACCAGACCAGAATAGTTTCTTTGCTGTTCCCAAAGGTTCAAGCTATAGCCAGCTGGTTCAGCTATTGGTTGGGTGCATGAGGCTGTACGCATGTGTGGAGTGTGGCTACACTGGTACAGTACTTCTACCTTTGGGCTCAGACCTGATGAGGATGCATGTTGGCTGCCAAGGAAATGTGTTTCATCTCTGTTGGGATGGGTTGCATACATCTGCAACCCGTGCATCTGATGGATGTGAGAGCATTACATCACTGTTGCTCAACCATATAAGAAAGCTGTCTCCATTAGACTTGATATGCCAGAGGGACTGCTACATATCCCTGCTGCTTTGGCCAGCTCTGCTGTGGGTCTGATCCAGTTCAGCGGGTGGGAGGGGTGCCTGGATGGGGACAGTAACTTGTTAAGCTTTCTTGTGGAAAGCTTCTTGTTTGTCTTAATCCACTCTATTGCAAATGCAGGGTGGAATGTGCAAGTCCTATTGCTGTGGTTAAAACTGGCATAGTTTTCTGGTGATTGATTATTGCAGATATTAGAAGCTGGTTTTGCTTGATTTGTGTGTCTGAATTGTCCTCGCAGATGAGAGGTGCCAACTAAAAAAAGCTTTTATATGGGCCATAGTTCAAGTAATGTCAGTAGGCTGAAGTACATTGCTAAAATCCTGTTTCTTCTATCTATCAAATAATAAAAGAAATACAGAACAGCCTCCTTTTGTATTGGTGATTGCATGGTTCTTGGTAACCTCGACAAGATTGATGGAGGAGGTAGTCCCAGCAAAATATCTCTCTTCTATGTGGACTAGGGAACACAAATCAGAACTTTTTCCTTTCTTTTTTATCCACCTGGAAGCGTTGCACATGCTGTTGGGGTCATACTGATTTGTTTTGGTAATGTAAAGCATCCAAAGCCAGGTACCAACGGCTGTTTTAACAGCCTGACCTGTTTGTGGGGGAGGTTTTCTTACGTTCAGCTGTCTCTGTGCGTAGAAAATGTACAAAGATGTAGATGTTCTAAATTGTGCTCTTTGTGTTTGTTTGCAGATACCAGTATTACCTACAAGTGAAAAAGGATGTTCTTGATGGCCGATTGCTTTCTTCGTTGGAGCAGGGAATTCGACTAGCTGGTTTGGCAGTGCAAGGTAAGACAACATGACCTGATAGCCTGTTTTTCAACGCTGGCTTTTTTGGTTTGTTCCATACGTTTTATATATATGTTGAGTGGGCACTAACTAAGGCCTTGTATTACTCCTACTCACAACAGCTGGGTTTTCTATTGATTTAAAAGTGCATAGGTGGACTGCCGTCGATGAAACACACCCTCAGGGAGGGAATGATGGACCACATCACAGTGTGCAGCTTTCCTATGTCTAAAAATACATGTAAGTGAATCTGAGCAAAGCTCCAGTTCTTCGAACCCCAACCACGGAGCGCTTTGCAGTAATGAATTTGCTTTATGTTCTCTGGTTTGAAATATAATTACATCAAAGAGCACAGCAGCAGCTTTAATTTTGCCTTTAATTAAAAACTTGTTTTGCTGTATGGTGCTATCTGAAATGCGAAAGAACACATGACCATAATTGTTATGTGAGCTATAAATTAGTAATAAACTACTTCTTACAATGTGATTCTTACTCTGAGCATCCTAAGGACATCAGTACAAGTGGGGTTATAGAATGTGTATGGGCAGAAGAAGAAGCCCTGTATTTGGAGAAAGTACGTTTCAGTCTATCCACGACTGACTATGGCAACCTAAGGTAGAGTTTCAAAGATCATGCTCTGCACATATCCTCTAATGGGAGGGAATGAGGAAGTAAATAGCAAACATGAAGATCAGATTCTTAAAAAATTAAAGGTTCAATGGAGGTTAATGCTGATATGATCTTAGAGTAGCAGAAATTCCATTTTTGTAGCTTATTTCTTGGTTAAAAATTGAAGAAAAAATGTTTCTTGTCACATCCTGAAATTTTATTTTAATACAGGGAAATATATGTAAAAGATTCCATACCGAATCTTGGAGTTTAAGTAAATTATGTTTTCCAGTGTGTAAGTTAGGGCTGAATATGTTTCGCTGGCCCTGTGTTTTTGGAGCTTTTTGCTGACTTTGGGAGTGAGTCAGTCTTTGTGGTCAGTTTAAAGTAATCACTGTGATTCTGGAACTTCTACTTAATCTATTATATTTCAAAGACCATTGCATCAGAATGCTGCAACTAATCTTGTTTGCTTTATTCTTGACCTTGTATTACTCCCTTTGTCCTTTGCATATGATGCGACTGAAGATACGTGAAATACTTACTTCTTTTAAACTTACAGACTCTGTTTCGTGTCCATTTGGATTTCTTTCTGTTTATGTTAAAACATAACTCTGAGGTGAAAACAAAATGAAACTGCATTTTTGGCATCCTTCAATACATGAAATTGTCTCGAAGCTTTGAAAGAATGTTTAGATAATATGATTTATGGTGGGGATTTCCAACTTCTATAATATGAGAATCTCGTAGACGGTGTTTGATCCAGTTCAATTAATATAAAATAAGAACCTCCTGGCGAGATATTCTTTTGATACAAGCTGTTGGGTATTTAACAGATAGATAAATGTAGGGTTTGTTTTGTATTTTTTAATGCCGTTTAGCCTTTAGGAAGCATTTTCAAAACTCCACAGTTTTAGGGATATTTAGACAAGAATCCTCAGCCCGATGTAGGAGGGGGTGTGAGCATGGAGACAAGTACCTCTTTAAGAGATGTAGAAGAAGTAGAAAAGCAAGCAGAAAGATTAGACTGGCACTGTTCCTGTATTGTTATATTGGTTGCAGAAGGATAAGACCTTCCTTCCTCTGTCCCCCAAACTGTGTTGGTTGTTGGCAACTTTTAATACAGTTGTCAAGTGGACTTTAGCCCCCTATACTGTAAAACTAAGCAGCTTTTGTACAGTCATGTAGAATTGTACCAGAAGTAGGTTAGTTTTTGCCTGGTCAGGATTGGAAAAGTTGGTGAAGCAGAACTGTGCACTGTTTTTCAAGAGGCTGAGCAATCCCAGCCTTGTTTGATAGTGGTATTAGTGCACAAAGGCTACAGAAAATCTTGCCCTCCTGATGGTTAAGCATTGCAAATGGTCATAATATTAAGGATCAAACGGGAGAAATTACTTGTTGGCTGTTATTTGATCTCTGGTAATAACGCTATTATTGTCAGACCACCATGTTAAAAGCTGGAGTACAAGCAGAAATCTTTGTTCTAGGTTGTGGCTTCAGAGAGAACTCGCCCACTTGAAATGAAGCATCTGTGCAAAGGTTGAGCGCCGTCTTAACATATGTGGAAAGTACTAAAATGAGTAATTGTGTTATTTTTTTCCAGCGGATTTTGGAGACTATGATCAGTTTGAATCTCATGACTTCCTCCGGGAGTATGTCTTGTTTCCTATGGTGAGTTCCTTATCCCCCTCTTTTGAGGTCTTTGACAAAAGATTTCTCCGTGTCTCGCAGAGGGTTTTGTAGATAACAGAGAAAAAGCACCAACTCTGAACCATTAATAGTGGAAAAAATCTTTGCTCCCCAAAACCTGCAGTATACTTGATTGTCTCTGAATGAATATATGCTATGGAAATTTAGCCTCTTTTTAGTCCCTTTCCAGTTATGCCTCCACTAGGCATAGGTGTCAACAGATGTACTTCTTGAATCAGAAAAGAATTTGTAGCTGTTAAAAAAGTTCTCTATTAATAGTACTACAATGTTAGTAACATGGCATAACAAGGGGGTATGAGGGCTGCTGACGTAGTAAATGTGTCACAGGACAAATCATGCAGCCTTCCCTCAAGAGAATGTGGATTTATATCAACTGACTATTAGCCTGAAGTGAAGCGTGAATTAGGTCTTCTCAAAATGTTCTCTAAGGGCTGTACTGTAAATTTGTTTTAAACTTGCATTGGAAAGTAGCAAATAACTTGAACGCTGAGGGAGGTGGTTTAGGTCACTAATGATGTTAGTTTCTACTGACAATTGCCAAGCACTTGCAATCCATAACATTGAACCTCTCTGGGATGATGGATTAGAGGAGAACTTAGGAACAAATAAAAGCCTGTTGAGGTTAAGGCTGACTTTATCTTAGATGAACAAATCCATGAGCACGACTCTTGAGTGCAAGTTTCATAAAATGGAAAAAATCATGGAATTCTTTGTAACTGGAAGAAGAGTTTGGAGGTGGGGTGGAGTTCCCATGCCCTGAGTGTAGCTGCCTACAAGTGAAGGCATCTGGTTTCCCTCTGCAATTACTGGAGCGGTAAAGGGAGAATGATTCATCTCGCTGTAATTTGCAGGCTTGAGAAAGGCACTTCCCGAAGCATTTCTTCCCATTTACTAGCACTGTTTGTACAGGAGCTGCAGCAGATAGTCCATTCTTGAGTCTAAAAAGGCGACAGCAATAGTATGAAGAGAAAGTGGAATTTTGAGCTGGTAGAGAGAGTTCAATGCCACCTGAAAAACAGTCGGCAGGAAGAAGGGAAATTAAGGAATGCATAGAGGTTGGAATATGCCTTGTGTAGCTAGAATGTGGCTTCAGTATTGACCTTTCACAAGCAACTGGTGTTAGTCTGACCGGTGGAGCAGGATTCCTTTGGTAGGCATCCTCTATCCATTGATAAGTAACTGATGAACTTGTATATAGTTGATGACTTAGGAAGTTGTGTACGCTAGCCTAACTGGGAAAGATGGCTGGAAATGCAGAGAAATGGGGTGTTAAGCTGTCGCTTAGTAAATGACTGAACTTCTGCAAAGCTTTTTCCATATACTGATATTATTTTTCTATTCAGCTGCTGCTGAATTGAACGAGATCAGCAAAGACCTGCAGTCTTCAGAAGCCTACTCTTAAACCAACTCTTTCTCTAGACGTTTCTCTAACTGCCTTGTCTTTGCTCTTCTGGGGAGGAGTGGATAACGTAATAGTAAATATTTCACTGCAAGTTCAGTGACAGTTGCTAAGTGCTGCAGATATAAACCAGTCCTGAAGCAAGTGGGAGGATTTGAGTGAATCTGGGGCACAGAAAGAGCCTCCACCGAGAGCGCTGCTATAAATTCATTAGTGAAGTGAGCTGGTAGGTGAGGGAGGGGCAGCTACATTTGTGCTGTTTGATCTCGTGAGGCTCCGATGTGTGTCAAATGGCATTTCTTGAGCAGGGAAAAGAGCAAAGTTATGCACACAGTACACCCCACAGGTGTGTAGCTGTGCATAGGCATGTACCATGCCATTTTTCATTAGCACGCTACCACTTTCACATTTTTGTGTGGCAGAAGCAAACAGCAGAGGGGAGGGCCCCAACGTACAAGAAGCGGGTAGTGGATTTCAGTACCTTACATGCAGCTTTAAGGCTTTTATATATAAAAATAAGAACTTTAAGGTTTTGCAGGAAAGCTTCTCGGCTTCCTTTGGGTTATTTCTTGGCCTTGAATTTATGAGCACGCTTCCTTTCTTAACCTGCTCCCAGTTATGTCTGAATTAAATTCACAGGGGAGGAAAAAAATTCCTGCTCAGAAATGTGTTGCGAATGTAGATTTTATTACAGATTTAAGAGGTAACAAAACTTTCAGTGGGGATTTCATGGAGACTAAGGAGTACCTGCAGGACTGCAATACCCATGACTTCATTATCCGTGGTCTATGTGTTAATTTTGGCCTGGTTTAAAAGGTGGATACTAATTTGTAGACTTCCAAGTGGTTTTAAAGACTTGTTTGGTCCTTATCCAGGAAAAGATTCCTTATCTGTGCTCTCTGTTTTGGAATAATAAATATCTTAACCTTATTTTCAACAGTATCTTTTGATCATCCCTCTAAAAGATACGAAAGAAATCAGACTCTTGTGTTCTCCTTGCGTGTTTTCAGCATCCCTGCTCTGAATTTTCAATACAGTTGGTGATAGGGTCTCTTGTCTCTCAAAAGACCTGGAAGAGCAAGAGCAGGAAACGATCCTGAAACATCTGTCATAATTCCTGACTTGCATTTTGTCATCTTTCTCTTTGGATGACTGATTTTTGATGCTACTTCATACAGGATTGGACCCAGGACGAAGCTGTCTTGGAGGAGCTGACTCAAAAGGTTGCTCAGGAGCACAGAACTCACAGGTAAATTTGACGTGTTAAGGTTTGGATTATTCATTGTCATTCTCCTCGTACTTCCCTTCTTCCCCATGCTTTTCTGGCAGGGATAAACCAGCCTGTCTTCATGTTACTATTAGGCTGTGTCTCACTGGGGTTTTTAATTAGTCTATTACAAAAGATTATCAGCCTCTTGTGAGCACAAAATGGCCAAGGAACTTAATCCCAAATAAACAAGCACCTGCACCATAAGGTTTAATGAGCCTGTGTAACGCTACTTGCACTATGGAGTAAACTCCTTTCTCTTCCTGGTTTTGTGTAAATCCTCATGGCAAAAGACCCTGTGACTTAATCAGGGGGAATCTGAGGGTCTGACAGAGGGTTTTCTTTCATTCCAGAGAGAGGGGGGTGCACATGCTCTCTGTGTAATGGAAAAGAAAATAACAGGAGTTGGGTTTTAAGTCTCATTGTGGAAAAGATACAATATGGTGTTGACAATTAGGCTAGGAGGGAACGTGTTAGTGCTACAGCAGAAACACCTTTGTAAGCAGGCTTCTTTTGTGTCATCTAAGTGTTTTGGTGGTGGAAGGATTTGAGCCTCTAGAATGCTGTTCTTAATGAAATACAGCGCCTGTACGTCACTGGAAATAATCTGTTGTGTTAGGTTATGAATTCACATGTCAAGCTTTATTGCATGAAATGCAATGGGAATATTATGTGGAGGGTGCAGCACTCCCTATTGTATGAGAGAAAATGGTTGTAATGAGAAAAATAGAAGTCTCTGAGTATAAGGCCATTCTCGGTCTTAGTTTCAATGCAAGCTTGGACCTTTGATGAAACCAAAGAGTTAGCTTCCAAGCTGGCCATGAGCAGGCCTGGTTCTGTTCTGCTCTTTCTGCCATGGGCTGTGTGTGTGATCTTGGTTAACTCCCAGACTTGAAAGGGAAGATTTCTCTCCCCTGCTGCACTCTTTAGTGCTATTTCCCTAACACGAAGGACACATACTTATCCTCACTTCAGCAGCTAGACCACATTCCACCTCCTTTCCATCCCTCTTTCTCCCAAGTATTTCTCTGGTTCCTATATTTCTGTTCCTAAGCTATGGTGAGAAGCCAAGAGGAGAAACACTAATAGTGCCTTGCTTTTGGAGCAACCTGCAACCTATTCTGACCTGCTTTTGAGAACTGAAATCTGTCTGAATTCCTGAGCTGTGACAAAAGCATGTGTAGACACGTGTGTAGAAGCTTTCACCCACTTTGTTCTCCTATTGCGAAAGAGATTCTGCTCAATATTTGGATTTAGTGCCTGTGTTTTTTGACTTGAACATGTAGGTCTTCCCTTTTAAGTCGTTTTAAGGAACTTCAATGGATATGTGTACTCTGTACGCAAGTTAGGACCCATACGACTCAAACTGGCCGTCCCAAACTAGACATAACCTGATGCAGTGGCCTGATGTTTTAATAACGCATGGAAAATATTTGATGTGTGCTGAAGAAACCGAGTAACATGATCAGTTTGTTTCTCCTGTAACTCAAACTGTGCTCTGTACCTTACGTTAGCAACATTGAGTACAGTTCCTCTTCTTTCTGATCCTAACGTAAGAAGCTGGTTTTGTGTGGTGCATTTCTAGGCACCACCTCCAGAGTGGGTTTGTGAACCTCCCATTCTTTCACTAGTGTTTTTTGTGTGCATGTAACATTGAACCATTCGCTGCCTGTTGTTACTCTAATTGCAGTGGCATTACAGCAGCAGAGGCTGAGCTTATGTACATCAGTGAAGTGGAACGCCTTGATGGGTTTGGACAGGAAGTTTTCCCTGTGAAGGTATGTTAGTGGATATTATAAAGGAACCTCTGAATCAAACAATGCAGAAGTCTGCAGTGGCCTTTGGAATACACCCAAGTTGTGCTTATCCAAAAGAGACGGGACTTGCTTGACTGTTCTGGAAGGTGAAATGACTGCTGGTGGTTTGAGTGGACATTGCAGCGTGAGGGTACCTTAGGCCTGTAGTGTTACTTCTCTTCACTAAAATCCTTTTCACAGAAGGGGCTGCTGTGTGCTGGGGCTGCTCGCTTGAGAAGCAGAGATGCTCCTCGTTTCTCTGAGTGCTGTCTTGAGGAGATGAACCTCAGCTTTGGTTGTCTTTAACAGGATGGGAAGATGAGAACATCTCACGGCTTTCTAAGCTGCTGTTTACCAAGCATTTACTTCACCCTTTCTTAGTTTCTTACATGTGCACGCAGGTCCTCCACACATTTAAAAATGGGGAAGGGGGGGTTGTTTTCTGTTTGTCACTTTTGTTTCACTGGAAGCCCCTGTCTGCCATGGATGGGCTACCTGGCGTTATGGAGCATGTGCCACCAAGTTGTGCTGAGAAACTGAAAGCTGTCGGTGCAAACATGACCCATTTCTCTTTGCACACCAGCCCAGCCACCAGAAGTGGTGGAGTGCGAGCAGTTCTGCTAGTGAAAGATGGCTTGGAATTTAAAACCAAACCAAACAAAATGCCACACCAAACAATAACCCCGTTCTGCTGGAGTCAGAATTGATCCTTTGTCCATCTCAAAACTGGCCTGAAGGGAAGGAGCTCAATGGCAAAAAAGCCTTTTACCCAACAACGAAAATTATGGAATGTTTATTGCCAATGAATGAAATCAGTGTTTCCCTCAAATTAATTCAGATTAATGCTATATGATGCCAAAGTTTCTGCGTGGAATTGTCATTAGATATTGCATGTCAGTGAGAAAAGTAAGAGAAAGTTTCTCTTACCTGTCTTATTCTAGAGTTTCTGGGTTAGAATTGTCATTAGATATTACCGCATGTCAGCAAGATAGACTGGGTACTCTGATAGAATGTTAACACCTTCCTATAGTTTTGCAAAGAGCAGCATGCTGGCCTTGTAGGCAAACAGAACTGTGTATAAAGGGAAAAATGAATGATTTCTTTTGTTCCTGTTAAAAGATGCTGTTAGAAACCTGGTTTTCTTTCTATGTAAGTATTTGTATACCCATAGAATCACAGAATCAACCAGGCTGGAAATGACCTTTAAAACCATCAAGTCCAACCATTCCCCAGCACTGCCAAGGCCACCACTAAACTGTGTCATGTAAGGCCCTCATCTACACTGTGTGTGAACACTTGCAGGGATGGTGACTCCAGCTCTGCCCTGGGCAGCAGTTCCAATGCCTGAGCACCCTTTGGGGATGGAATTGTTCCTCATCTCCATCTAAACCTGCCCTGGGGCTGCTTGAAGCCATTTGCTCTTGTCCTATAACTTATCTGGGAGAAGAGACATGCATGGATGTGTGTTTGTATATGTACAAATACATACGTTTTCCCAGTCTCTTTGCCTCCTAAAGCTGCCTCTGGGAGAAGGAAAGGACTGCACGTTCAGGCTAAACTGAAGATTGTCAGCCATAGGACCTCTAGGACTTGTAGTGTATGTGGAAGAATGCTGGCGTGTGCAGCGCCGGGAACCAGTGCATAGGCAAGGGCTAGAAAACCGACATCCATCATTTGTTTGCAAAGACCTAACACTTAGATAGAGGTGCAGAAACTCCACCGTTGCCTTCTGGGGATCAAGTAGAGCAAGGCCAGGAGAAGAGATCCAATCTATCAGTTAAAATGCAGGAGCACCCGTTGGTTTCTAGAATTTGCTCACGCTTAGTGCATTAACTTCTCTCACAACTTTTTTCTACCCATTCTTTTTAACCACACTGTGTTAGCGTGATTTTTGTGTACCACTTTAACGTGGGAATCAATTACTATATATGCAGCTGAGGGGGAGTTGCTTTTGCTGATAAATGTAGAAAAATCTCATTGCCAGCAGCATTAAGCTTTTGTTGCTAAAAAGAAATAGCATGGTTTTAAGAAAACAGCTGATTGCAAAATGGAACGGAGCACTGATTTCAAACAGGCGCCCACAAGGGGACATGGGTGGCACAAAACCAATGTAAGAACAGCTGACATTGTGGTACATGCAGGTGAATGTTTAACCCAGTAATGGGGGGAGAGAGAAAAGGAGGAAGTATCTGTATAGAGATACAAGTACTTTTAGGGTGACATGGTGTGAACTTCTATGAGGAGTACTTAAAGGAGGAAGCATGAAGGGTATCACTTTGGAGAGGGATTCCACCTCCAGGTGTGGTTTTCTGAAACCTCTGCATGTTTTAACTGGAGAAACACTGTGAATGTGAAAGAGAACTATTGCTTTTCGTGGTCGTACAGCCTCTAAGATAGCTGTAATCACAATGCCGGGGAATGTGGGGTATTATTCAGTCAGTGCCAATTTGTGGTGTGTGTGTGTTGGGTGATAGAGAACCTTGGGCTTGTTTAGCATTGTCCTC
>JARCZZ010036960.1:13469-25587 GCA_030323915.1 Brotogeris chrysoptera | reverse complement strand
ATTATTCAGTCAGTGCCAATTTGTGGTGTGTGTGTGTTGGGTGATAGAGAACCTTGGGCTTGTTTAGCATTGTCCTCGCTAATCAACAGAGTGAATCCAGTGAAGTGCCCGTTGCTCTGAAATAACAAAAATCACAGTCTGATCAGGCAGCAATATACGGGTTAGTGAAGGGTTAGTCCTGCGGCCATCCTGAAGAAGGATTTCTGTTTGGTAGTTCAGAAAGCATTCCTATGCATACAGTTGGCAGCTTCTTTATGAAACTAAATTATATTATCCTTTCTCTGCAGGATAATCACGGAAATGACATACACCTGGGTATTTTCTTCATGGGAATCTTCATAAAAAACAGAATTGGAAGGACAACTGTGATCTATAGGTAAAAACTAGGGTCTTCTGTAAGTGAAGCGAGTTTCTTTTCAGAGCTCCATGTGTGGATTTTTTCCCCTTACATCCGTGGCTTCAATAGTGTCAGCCCTCTAACTGAGGAGTAATCACCTCGCCGTTTTCAGGATTGGCCTCTTGGCTATAAGAGATGTGATAAAAAACAATTGCTGATGTCTGTGAATGGGTTTGACAGCAAGAAAGATGTAGTTTTCTGTCACGTATCTTGTTCTACTTACAAGGCTTTGATCCCTTTTATTTTCTTGCCTTCACGTCTGCTTCTGAATGCAAGTCTGTTAAACCTCACAGCAGCCTGGGCATTCAACCTGTCTACGGATCTGGTTGTCACATGTAGGTGCCCCGCTACGAGCCCCTGGATTTTCTCGCCCTGCATGTTTAAAACTCCTGGCTGTGTCACTTGTTTATTTGTTCTGCTGGTTTGGTTATTAAGAATCACTTCAGTCTTTCCATTCACTTCCTTTTTGTGGGTTTTGTTGCTTCTTATAAATGTTTGTTGGGTATTGAAAGTGTTGCTAGAAACGTCTATGGTTCCAGGGAGGCTGGGGTTTCACTCATTCTTCTTTGCTGCTGTTCTGGTGGGTATTACCATTACTGGTGGTGTTAACTTGAAGTGGATTTCTACTACTGCCTGTTATTAGAGTATGAACATTGCGCAGCCAAAATATATGTGGTTTATGAGGTGTGCTAACTTTTAGTCAATAGCAAGGCTTGTGTCAGACTTCAGCTGGAGTGGTTTTTGCCTTCAAAGGGCTTTCATCCAAAACGTTAGGGCACCCTTTTCCGCGGGCTTTTCTTCTTTTTAAGAAGAAAATAGATAATCCTTGAGCTGTGCCAGGTGACAAAACCAAGACGTTTCTTTACGTGTAGAAATGATAGCTGTAGAAACGATAGTAAGGCAAGGAGCCTTACTCTCTGGTAATGTGCACTTCAAGCATCCTGCCATGACATGAAGAGGAATGCATGCTGCAAACAGAACAAACAAGTCCTTTCCATCCCCATGGATTGCATGCAATGTACGTGAATGTCTGTCAGCTATTTGTAAGAAGATTATAACTCTGATCTTGGGTAACCTGACAATTACTTGGAGAAAAAAAAAGGAACCAACGAAGATTGCGCACATAAAACCAGAGCATTAACATGGTGTGCATAGCCTGCATAACCGTGTTGTCAGCTTAACCTTCTTCGGGAAGAATTGGCACTGGAGGAAAGTTGGGAACAGCATTTGGAGAGGAATGGTGCTATTAAATAATCATTTCCATTACACGTGACTAAAATCAATCAGCTCAAACATGCCGCAGTTCAGTAAAATGCTTAGCATTCATGTGTTTTCAGTGTATCTGTTACCGTGAGTCTTCAAATCGGTGTTTCTAAGGAGAGTTTTGGACTCTCCTGCTTTGGGTTAAAAGGTGAGTATCTATTTCTCCTTTTATCAGAGCATGACTGCCTTATTTTCCTGACCATGTTTCTTCACCAAACAGCTGCTGAAAAGCTTTCCCATCAAATGAGGCTCATGTTGACTAAGGGATTCTTAATGTGTTTGTGAAACGTTTGAATGTATGTGTTGGCAAACTCTACTGCATTTTTTTTTTACTCTACAGGTGGAATGACATTGGGAATATAGCACATAACAAGTCTTCGATTGTTCTGGAGTTGATCAACAAAGAAGAGAATGTGCTCTTTCACACAGTAAGGAAAAGATCTAATCGGTGTAATCGGAAAGCTACTTCAATAAAAAAGAAACCTTTAGAATTCCACTTTGCCAAAGGGGCCCACTCACCTTAACCCCTCTCCCCCAAGTTCACAGTTTATGCAGAGAGTGAAATGAACTGCATTGAGCTACCAATATTTGTATTCTCTTCCAAGAATCCTGAAGGATACTGTGCTGAGAAGTCTGCAAGAGACTGAAGTGCTTGTTGGATGAAACATCCACAGTGCCACGCTTTCATGCTGGCATAAATATAGCAGCATGAGCAGTGATTGAAACTGGGCATAAGGTGCCATGCATGCACATACTGGAACTCAGAGGGCAGTGCTGTTCGGTGCTATTTAAAATCACATCTCCCTGAACCAAGGCCAGGATAGAAACTGGACCAGCAGGCTTGAGCCATTTCTTGTCCCTCCTCCCCTCCCTCTGTGACTTAGCATTGAAGTGGCAGCATGTAAAGGCATGCGACTGTATTTCAGTAATTCAATGCCTTGAATGCTCTCGAGGGCACTAGACATGTTCTTGGCAGCCAGATTCTGTACATGATGGACCTTACCAAGCCTTATTGCAATTGGATTTGTAAAACTGTTCTTTGTTACTTCTTGGTAAGAATAACAAAATGAATGATTACGTTTTCTTTCTTCTCTTTTTCTCTTGTGTTTAAAGGATGATCTTGAAAATGCCAAATATATTTCACGGCTGTTTGCAGCAAGACACAAGTTTTACAAACAGAACAAAATCTGCACGGAGTGAGTACTCTTTTCTTCAGAGCTGTTTGCTGATATCCTGCTTTGAAATTGAGCTGAGTTTTGGCATATCCGGGGTTTTTTTCTAGTCACTTGTGTCACTTATTTCTTTCCCTTTTCCCCTTTTTTCTTGCTTCGTTTTAACCACCAGCAAGAGCAGACAATTGAGAATGAAATTTGATTCTGAGCCTTGCAGGGCGTGATGCTCCCCAAGCAGCCAGAGCTGACGGGGGGTCTTGAATTAAATCCTTGGTCTCTGCCGTTAATAACCCAGAGTGTTAGGATAAAGTGGAGTGAAAGGTGCCGTATGTTGGAATGTGAATTGCAGTAGCAGATGCACTACCCACCTAGCAGCTAAGGGTGGTGGAAAACACAGGTTGTCATCTTCTAATTTGGGCAGTATAATTTATCTGCTGCTTATATGTGCCAAACAGACATGTGGGAACATTAATCCATGTGGCCATACGAGCACAGAGTTGCTGAGACCATAAATCTGAACCTGAAGTCTCCTTTAGGATCTACTTTGAGCACTTACTAAGGAACTGGCTTTCAGCTAGCCCTCTCATACAGGTGGATTCACCCTAACCGAAGGAGGAATTCATGAGGCTTTACTTACAGGTTAGAAGCCTGCAAGCTGAGGGTGCTTCCTTTATACTAGCACGCAGCAATTATAATTTGAGATAAATTTAGCTTTTGGAGGTATTTTCATGATTTACGGGATTTGTATAGCAATGAGAACATCAGTTCCTTGCTGAACCTTCCCCGTTCAGTTAGCTGGAAAGATATGAAGAAGCCTCATCTGTATCAACAGCTCTGGTAAGAGCTGGGCATCCCATCTGTTCAACTGGGTGATGGCATCTGTTGGAGAATAAAGCCAAAATGATGAAGGGGAGATCTGAAAGTCTGACTTTCTAACGTTACATATGCATACAGTATGTTAACATACCGTGAGTCAGAGTAATGTAGAGACCAATGAGCTGATCTTTTCACTTGCAGAATAAAGATGTTGATTTGATTTCAGGTGGTGCTTACAGTTCTTGGGAGGTGAGCAGGAGACCCAAAAAAGCATTTCTTAGCAACATATCATGCATTTCAGGTTTTACAGCTCCTGATTGTCTCCCCTGTGGCAGTCAAGAAAGACAACAATATCCCATAGCCTGTCATCTTGGAATAGTTTCCCTTTGAAGCTGCATATTGGGATCAGCAGGACAGGACTGTTCTGTTACTGTTCATAATCCAGACAGAAGAGGCAATAGGTTTTGGTCGTGTTTCTTACTAAACACTGAGCCATAAGTATGTGGGTGCCATGGACAGGGTATATGTAGCAGCTTCATATCCAACTTACAAACAGTTGGACTAATAGAGATAGGGAACCCTATGAGGTTACGGAGTGAAATTACTGGAGTTTACATGTATTTTTACCATTAGAATTGCTCTCCTTACCACAGACTCGTATGGTATCAGCTTCTGTGTTAGAGCCACAGACGCTGATGGCAGCATATGCCAATGTGTGTTTTCTAGCCATGTAATTTTCCTGCTCTCTGTGTGTAAATGATAGTTGTTTGTTTTCCTGTGTGCATTTCCTCTAATAGCACATAACATCATTCACTAGATCAGAAACTCTAAGAGGACAAATCCCACCTTTCCTCCCTTCACGTAAGCACTATATTTCTGCCTCCTTCAACTTGTTTCTTTCCCTTCCTCATTTTGTATTTCCTCCTACACTCCTTGTTGCTTCCACTGCACCCGGCTACTCTTAACACTGTATGTGCTTCTGCTAGTTCTACCTAACCAGTTGCTTTCTTCCCCTCCTGATCTGTGGGCATTGCTTTGAAGTGATTGCTATGAATTTCATCAAATAGTTGTTGCTTTAATGTTTGCCTTAAGTCACCTGAGACTGTGCCTGTGTTCAGTTTTTGTTGCTTAAGAGACTTGTTTGATTAATTTTTAAGCCAGTTTTTCCTTGTGTTTCCAAGTTAGCCAAATAGGGTAATGAACAGAAGGCATGTGTATTTTGGAACTGGAATACTTCCTGTATCTAGAGAAGAGCTGGAATTCTTTTCATTTCTTCATTATTTTAAATCTCATTGATGAGCACTACTTAAAAAGTCTTCATCTCTTGTTTCTTCCATTCATTCTTGAATCACCATTGAAATATTGCAGTTTCTAGTATTTCCCTTTCCTTTTTCTTCCACAGACAATCAAGTTCTCCTCCCCCTATCCGACGACGGCCCACTTGGAGTAGATCGTCCTTGGTATGTGCCATGGTGGGGGCTTTAAGAATATCTGTACCATTTCTAATGGGATGGGGCATTGTGTAAGATGGAATACCTTCTACATTTCAGATAAGCACATTATATTGTTGTTCTTGTAGGCAATGTGATTGGAATGAGTTGCAAGGGTGTGGCTGCCCAGGTTGATTAATTTAAGTGGATAATATCACCACTGAGTATTAAAAATTACAGTCTTCAAGGCATTATATTTTTAGTTGCCCTGCAGAAACTGAACGTCTTTTCTATTGGATTGAGGTTACTTCAATATGTAGAGAAAATAATCATCTAGAAAGAATTTGAAGTGTCTTGTGCTGTATCCATCAAACCTAGTCGTTAGGTAATTTACAGCTCCTCATTTCATGTTTCCTCCATTCCTCATGTTTTTGTATGAAGTCTGCTTACAGTTTACCATCTTCCTGGGTTAAAAACCTATCTTCTGTGTGAAGTTATTGTGCTTTAAAGTAGAACTATTATAATCAGTACAGGACTGTGATTTAGAGTTTTTCTTAAGCTATGTTTGTTTCTCTTTAACTGGTGTCCACAGATACCATCAAAATGGTTTGGGTTGGAAAGGACCTTAAGATCACCCAGTTCCAGCTCCTGCCATGGGTAGGGACACCTCACCTTAGACCATGTCGCCCAGGGCTGTGTCCAACCTGGCCTTGAACATTGCCAGGGATGGAGCATTTACCACGTCTTTGGCCAGCCTGTGTCAGTGCTTGAGTACCTTCACAGTAAAGAACTTCTGCCTTAGATCTAACCTAACCTTACCCTGCTCCAGTTTGAACCCATCACCCCTTGTCCTATCACTACAGTCCCTGATGAAGGATTCCTCTCCAGCACCCTTATAGCCCCCTTCAGACACTGGAAGCTGCTCTGAGGTCTCCACACAGCTTCTCTTCTCCAGGCTGAACAGCCCCAGCTTTCATAGTCTGCCTTCATATGGAAGATACTATGAATCTGACAAAACTGGGTAGTTCTTCCTTGAAATATTCACCAAAAAAGTCTGTGGAAGTATTTTCCCCCCCTGCCCCCAGTCAGTTCTTAGGACACTGGTTTGAATCCAGTCTTAACATCTAGTGCATGTCAGCAATTCAGAGTCCATTGAATTAGATTTTAATAAAACAGATTTGAATAAGAAAGATTTCAATGAACAGCACTGCTGATTCCTTAGAGAGCACTATTATCTATATGCAGGTTGCAAGTTTCCATGTGTGATATAGATTATACCTTCTTTATAGACCTTCCCAGTCATAATGCCATTAGCCTATTGCTGTTGTGGTAGAAAGCTAGGGTGGGCAGGAATGTTTCCTTGACATGCCCCCACAGTGTGGCTGCAGCCTGTTGAAAATGTTCCCAAACTAAACTTAAGCAGGTACTGATACTCGGATAGCTTTATCTTTGCAGACTGCAGCACAGGCTGTTTTCCTGTGTGTTTTTGTATGATCCATTATATCTAAAAGCTGCCTTGTGTGTTTCCCAGCCAATTGGGCAGGAAAGCTGTCGTAGCTGGCTCCAGGTTTCTTTGTTCTTTCATTCTTAGCATGTCTCTGAGGTGTCACGAATGCAATACTCAGCCTGTATATCGTGTTCTCTGAGGCATATTTACAGTGGGTTTTTTATCTGCTAGTTTGGTCCCCGGAGATGCCTCCGAAAGACTGAAGATGAACGACGGAACCAAATGTTCTTTGCATGCTCATACTGTGGCCTCAAGAGACGTTACAAGGGGAAGGAGAGAGCTGCCCTCTGTATTAGATATGGAAAGTAGAAATCTCCTTTTTCAAAGAAAAAGCAAATCCTGCAGCCTCTTTATGTTTTGAACATAAGCATGCAACAAGGTTTGGGTTTAAAAGCCGGTCTCAGGAAGACCAAGAGGAGGAATGCTCAGCGGTGAAAAAGGAACTGTGCCGCTAAGCCTTCACGTTGAACTTTCAACTGCTTCTTTTCATAATTGTTTTGTTAACTTGTTGGAACAGTTCTCTCTGGGGAGAAGGGGAAAAAAAAGGCCTCCTGACTGTTGTCTGCACTGTACATACCTTTATATACCTACCTATTCATTTGTCTTGTACGGCAATAAATCAGTAGCCATAATTGGGAAGTGAAGTGGAATCTTAAGGGTGAGGCTCTGCCACTTCACTGAGGATCACATTCATTGCTTTCAGATTAAAACCCTTTATATGGCTTTGGCATCATGGTGAACCTGTATTTATCTATTACTTTAAAGCCATTTTATGCTGTTTCTTTTGCCTGTCAGGCCACCCAATGATCCTGGCTTTCCAGCCAAATCTCCTCAGTGTAGGAGATCTTAATAAAAACCCCAAGCGATCTTTAATTTGGATATTGATGTTCTGCTGACCTCAAGCTTCTCCTGTTCCACCAGAAGAGGCAGATGGGCCTCCAGAATAAAAAAGGGGGAGGGGGGAGGAATAATCCTTAATCTCTTGCAGTTATCTCCCATAATATCTATCACAAAGAAAACTGTCTGCCCCAGATCTATACATTCCCAGTAGCAGTCACTTCTCCTTCTTTGCGTTTTCCCTCTGCTCCCCATTTGTTAGACTTCCCAGCATCTTGGTTTGTTCCAGGCGAAGCTCTGCAACTTGGGTTGTCAGCAGCAGGCTCCCTGGCCCAGTTTGTTCAGTGAGAGTAGGGTTTCTACCCTTGGAAGTCATTGCTGTAGCAGAAATAGTTTCTGTCCTCTTCCAGCTCTGGCTTAACACAACCATTTTGTATGCAAGAATTCATGTGTGCTCAGATCCTTTGATTCTCATTCCCTCTCCCCATTTACATAGCAAATGTAACTTTAACCCCTCCCCGCCCCCTTTTGAATAGCTAACTTGCATGGTACTCATTTTGTGCATGTGCATGCAGAGGTGGTAAATTATTTGGTGTTTCTTTTTTGCCTTGGGCATCCACAGTGTTCCTTAATAGTTTGAATTACTTGAATCAGCCTTGATGAAGAGCCTTTATTCTGCTGTTCAGAAATTACTCATACAAGAGTGTCTTCCTTCTCTTTCTCCTTACTTTGTATATCAAAGTGTGCTTTCCTAAACTTTGCTCAGTGACACCAGGCAGGACATTGCAGTGCAGGTAGCAAAATACGATTGCAGAACACATTGGTTTGCCAGTGGGCAAAGCCGGTTACTGCAAGTGATCCTACTGATTTAATGCTGAATTGCCCCCTATGGTACTTGTGTTAAAAAGCTTGTTGCAGTGCAGATTGTTGGAGGAAGGCTCCAATTCATCATCTAGGGAACCCAATATTCATGTTACTTTATATGTACTCCTCTCGCTCGTATCACAGTGTTCTAGGTCCTTGAATTTGTTCCATCTCCTGCTTTTGTCCTGAAGGGATGTTTGTTTGGGTTTAATTCTTCAAGGGCAGGGGCTTTTTACTAAACTTGTGAAAAGCTGGAAGTGAGCGGAGAGTCTGGATGTTGTTTTCTGAAGCGGTTGAGCTTAAAGGAGTTTAAACTGGTCAGATTTGGGCTCTGTTAACAGAATTTAGCAAGCAATTTGCAAAACGTTATTCTCTGTTCTATAAAGAAATGCCAAGCCACGTGTCTTTGGCTGGGTAAGAAAGAGCTGTATTCAGTGGAAAGGGCATAGAGCTGTTTTCTCTTGTTTCAGCTGCAAAAAACCTGTAGCAAACCAAGTTGCTAATGCTTTTTATTTTACCTTGTGCTTTTATTTCAGCCAAGACAACATCCATTTATACTGCCTCCTATGCATGTCCAGTGTGGAGAACACTACACTGAAACACATAATTCACAAGGTATTTAGAGCGTATATTTTGTCTTCAATGGACTTCAATTTTATGTGCATGCTAAGAGGCTCCTAGCCTTTATGTCTAGATTTCTAATGCTGTCGTGGTCAAATGGGAGCTGCTGCTGGAGAAGAGAGAGTAGTTTTACGGTTAATGTTGCAGTAAATCTTCTGTTTAGAGCCCAGTTTTGGGTTTCAAATTTCTCTAAAATGTCTGTGCATGATTATATGGATCTTAAATTTGGAATTCCAGTTCAACGAGCCGGAAGAATAATCTCGAAAGGAGGTAGGATGGCTGCACTCAAAGGCATTGCCAGCTGGGGCCAGGGAGAGAAACAGAGTGAGGGAAAAGGAGAAATCAGAGCATCCTGGTCTTGAAACTGTGTATTTAGATGGTCTGTTCTGCTGACTTTTCACCAACATCTGCCTACGTTGTTAGTCTGACGGACGTAAGGAGGGTTAACTGTCTTTACCCCCACGTTCGACAAATAGATTCTCTAAGAGGTTGTAGCAGGTTGCTTTGATCGGGGCTGGGAAGGGCGCCCAGCCTCTAAACACCGTGAATCTCACACCCTTAACCACACCACCTTTTGGAATACACGTAGCCAGGTCTGTTCATCTGCGTTCTTTGCAGTTCATGAGTGGCACAGTGGAAGTGCTCTCACCAGCAGAGGAGATTTTAGTCATACCTGCGAGTGTTTTAGCGTTGTGATGGTCTGACTAATTTTGAAGTAGAACTTGATAAGTTTAGTTCTTTGCATACAAGAAAAGATTTGTCTTAGTGGGTGCCACTGATTTACTGCAAAGCTGAGGGTCTGAAGAGGGCCATTCTCAGTTTTAGAATTGTAAAGTTCTCTTAGTTTTGCACAGACTTCTCTGTACTGATGGATTAGCTGATTCCACAACTTTGGGCGCTGCTACTCTTTTGTTACAAGGTTTTCAACAGGGACAGTCTTGCATAAAGTTGTGATCATCTTTACCATCCTGATTCCCTCTCGCAAATCCTTTGCTGAAATGTTTAATGTTCCCTAGTGTATGTGTAGAGTGTTCTGGTTGCTTGTGGTTTTCCTCTGAGTCTTGATCACCCTGCAGCATGGTACTTCAGATCCTCAAAACTGTTGATTGGGTTGAAGTAGGATTTCCAATTTCAGAATCTTCTGCTACTTCAAATCACAGACAGCAGCGTATCAAGAGAAAAGACAAGAGAACTTTTAGGTTTACCACAGGCTAGCAGCACTGGGGTTTTTAAGGTGGCAGCAGCAGTGAATCATTGCAGGATGCTGAGGGAGGAGATGCCCCCTTATTCTTCCTTGCCACCGCAGGCAAAAACACTTCCTCTCTTTCCCCTTTCATGTCTCCCACAAGGATCTGAACTACCATATTTTGCTAACTGCTGGCAGCATTTACTTGAATAGCTTTGTTTTAGTTCTGTTTCAGTGACTCTGGGATGCTCCCAAGACCAAATGTTCCTAGCAGTTGTTGTACACTAAGCTGTGTCTGTACTCATTGGTGCAGACCTCGTTTGAAGTTTTGTTAACGTCGAATGAATCCTTGTATGTTAAAATCGTCACTGTCTTTATCTTTGCTCTACACAGATAGCATTTTCCATGGAAATGAAGAAACCTTCTACTGTAGGTCTCAGACCAGTTTGGATAGGTGTCCAGTGGACTTCAGCTACTTGAATGGTAACAGACCCAATGGGAGCGTATGCAGCGCCCACAGCATGAACTCTCTCAATCGCTCGCAGAACTTCATTCAGGCATCTCCAATGTCCTCCAATCTGAGCATCCCTGGAAGTGACATCATGAGAGCAGACTATATCCCCAGCCACAGACATAGTGCAATCATAGTACCATCTTACCGGCCGACTCCAGACTATGAAACCGTCATGAGGCAAATGAAGAGAGGGGTGATCCAGATGGATAGCCAAAGTCAGTCTTTGAGGAATCTCAATATTGGGAACACACATGCTTATAACCAGCCAGAAGATCTAGTTTACAGTCAGCCTGAGATTCGAGAGAGGCATCCTTACACAATTACATATGGACCCCAGAGTAGTGGCTATAACAAGCCTGTCGCCCCGTCTGACCAAATGAACCCTAATAATGCCGCTCAGAATAAGACGGCAGCCAGTGCCATATCCCACACTGTCAGCACACCCGAGCTGGCTAACATGCAGCTGCAGAGCAGCCAGAGCTACAGCACCGCTCACATGTTAAAGAACTATCTCTTCAGACCCCCGCCTCCATACCCACGTCCACGTCCCGCCACGAGCACGCCAGACCTGGCAAGCCACCGGCACAAGTATGTCAGCGGGAGCAGTCCTGACCTGGTCACTCGCAAGGTCCAGCTCTCGGTCAAAACCTTCCAAGAGGACAGCTCGCCAGTCGTCCGTCAGTCACTGCAGGAGGTCAGCGAGCCCCTCATGGCAGTGAAGCACCACGCAGCTGTGAACAAGCGCCACAGCTTGGAGGTCATCAGCAACATGGTACGTGGTATAGAAGCCATGGCACTAAAAACTTTAAACGCTCCTCTGCCGCGCAGGAACACCCTGCGGGAGCAAGTGCAACCGGAAGAGTCGGTTCAGATGGGGCATGAAGTTCAGCAAGTTCCTCATTATCATCACAAAAAGACGTTCTCTGATGCCACGATGCTGATACACAGCAGTGAAAGCGAAGAGGAAGAAGAAACCTCAGAATCTGTGTCGCAGATTACAGCCCTCCATAAGAACATGGAGTACAGTGCTCAGCTGCAAGCTGCCTTGGCTAGAATACCAAATAAACCTCCTCCGGAGTATCCCGGGCCTCGGAAAAGTGTCAGCAACGGGGCCCTGAGGCAGGACCCTGTTAGCATTTCTGTGGCTGTAGCCAGGGCCAAGGCTATGAGGCCAGGGCCTTCCAAAGCCATCAGTGTGTCTCGAACTGATCAAATGGCAATAAACGGGTCCTCGCTCGGGCCCTCTATCTCAGAGCCTGACCTCACAAGTGTGAAGGAGCGGGTCAAGAAAGAACCCGTCAAGGAAAGACCTGTGTCTGAAATGTTTTCTATTGAGGACAGCATTATAGAAAGAGAAATCATGATGAGGGTAAGTGCCTTCCTGTGTCGCGGTGTCTTCTTGGTAGTCATACAGGTCAGTTTGCACACCAAAAAGTGCTGGATCAGTAAACTGTAGGGAACACCTGGGTGGGAAGATGTTGATTGCTTAAAGTTAGGAAATATGATATTAA
>JARCZZ010036960.1:0-13369 GCA_030323915.1 Brotogeris chrysoptera | reverse complement strand
GCTCCCCTCTGCCTGTGTGGATTTGAAGGCAGGGTGGGTCTGAAACGTGTTTGTGGAGATGGGCAGGAGGTTGTGCTTCGGCACTAGCATTTTACGATGCTTTGCAGGGCTGTCAAGTTAAGTATCACATAATCTATAACACAGCGGAAACTCATCTGAGTTTTTCAGGTGATCTCTCAGATTGCCTTCCCTGCTACTTTACATATCACAGTTACCTGAATACAACCCTAATAGCTGTAGACTATGGATTGCTGGTTTTACCAGTAACGAGTGACCGAAGATCTAATTCCAAAAGTAGCAGATGGAGAAGCTGTGTGGTTGAGGATCTGGATTGTTTATTCGTTAAGAAATGTACTCAAGAATGAGAAATAGCACCGTTTTAAACTTGCAATGAATTCAGAATAAGAAGTATTTAAAGGCTCCAATGTCACTGCGAGCAACTGCAACAGCATGAAGGGTGCTTAACCATTTAGTGACCGAGGGATGTGCTTAATGCAATGCTCTGAGAAGTGCAACTGCAGTCACAAAATGCGAAATGCGTACTGTAGTTCTTCAGGATTGAGGTCTGAAACAAAAACAATTCCTAAAGCAAATTAATAAAGCACCTAAATGGTCCAGAGCAAAAAAAGAGCTGGTGATGTATTAGATCAGCAACTGGCTCGATTGAAATAGTATTGTGTATTCAAAGAAATTCTGAACGTGTGTATAGTGCTCCTTGGGTGCTGGTGATCCTTACACTGAAGTAATGGCTAGGAGTCAAACTTGGGCCACGAAGTTGTATCATGGAGCCTGAATTTATTCCTTGCAGAATCTTATACTTTAAATGTGAAATAGATGCTTGACTGTAAGTAATCAAGTCAATGTCTACTTCACTGTAACAACAAGCATATATAATGTTCTTCTGATGTTCTGATGAAAGGAAACATTGAGAAACAGGAACCCAAAGGATTTGAGGGTGGAAATGAAGGCGAGAAGAGAGCTTAGAGATGCTGTTTGAGTACTCATTGCTGTTTGAGGACATTCAGAGCAGCCTTTGTTGTTGTTGTTTTGGAAGAGGTAGTCTTAGCATTGAATCTTTTAAAGTGGTTTCAGCTTAGGTCAGCAGTCTTAACACATGCAGACCTTCCTTTTGTCATAGGAATTGCATGTTACATGAATGGTAATTTGATGACCATGATCTTCTAAACACAGACTTTTCTATTTTACTTTGCAAGGAGTAATAATAATGAAATCCCCAAAGAAAGGAAAAATAAAAGTATTTTCCTGCTTCCTGAAAGCCGGAAATGAAAGCAAATGGGTTTGGATTTTTGTTTTGCTTTTTTTTGTGTGCTTTTTACATTGTGCTGTGGAGGAACCCAGTGGTGAGGAAAAAGCTCACAGGGCTTTTGAACAGTCAAGCCATTTACAGATGTCTGAGGGCATTCATGGTCTGTAGGGTGTTCCTAGGAGCTGAGCTTGGCCCGCGTGGTGTCCACACCATAGGCATGCAGAGAACCAGGTTTCCCTTGTGCTCATTTCTCCTTCCAAATCCCGCAGAAAGCGTTAAGGAAATGGAATATGATATTCCGACTTTGAATACCTCTGGAGATGGTCTGTCGTCTTTTTTGATGTTTCAGCTCCCAGTGGCATAAGGAGAGCACAGGATGAATTTAGAATTCATACTCTGGTTCTCCATGTCACAGCAGAACACGATGTATGGGCACGATAAACAACAGCCCTTCCTGGCTGCAGATGCATTCGGTTTCTGGGCTATGTGAGCTCAGGTTTTAGTGCAAAATACATCATGGGTGCTGTTTGAACCCCTGTAATAGCTGAGTGCATCAAAAGACTTCTCATTTTAAGTATTACCATCACAGAAGGGAAACAATGGCCTGTGTTTTACTGTTTGTTGTAATAGATTGAAACGATTGCTTTTTCAAAGGTGCCCCAGGTATCTTGGCTACGGCAGGGCTACTTTAATGCATCAGGCTGATGCTTTGTGTGTCTTACATTCAGCATCATGGAGGCAGGAAAATGCTCAGGATTGTATTTGTATGTCTTTTAATGGCACGTAAACCGAATTACACGCTGGGGTTGCTGCTTTGAAATTAAAATTCTGTGCTCGTGTAGGAGCAGGCCTTTGAGGAGTAACAGGAAGAATAGAGGTTGTATTTGAATTTACGATGCTAATGGTGATCATCTGCATTCCTTGGCCAGAGAGTTGCAGATTTTGGAGATTAAAAAAACATTCCAGCATTTTACTGGCATTATAAATAATCACACAGAGATGAAAACGTGCCTTTTCTTGCCAAAAGAATCTAGAAAAGCAGAAGATGGCAGGCCTGGAGGCCCAGAAGAGGCCCTTGATGTTGGCAGCACTGAACGGACTCTCAGTTGCTAGGGTTCCAGTGCCGGAGGACAGCCAGGATGAAGTCACCAAGGTGCCAATGGATGAGAGGGTAAGATGGAAGCTCATGCAATGTCTCTCGTTCCCTTTGTTCCCAGCAGCACGAAGTCCCCAAAATATTAACATTTGATTTAAAATGTCAAAAAAAAACCCTCTTAAAGGTGTTCAGAAGCATTAATGGGAGAGGTCTGGGGTTAACACTTGTGTGTCTTTGGATTCTGTTAAATGCCTGGAACATTTACTGAAGTCGGTGAAAATTGAGACTGTTCACTATTTAATGTGACTATACAAGCTCAAGCTGTGAATCAAACATTGTGCATGTTTTGCTCTTGGTCAGGCAGTTTTTCCTGCAGTGATCATCCATAGATCCCGTATTCCATGTTCCAGTACAACTGAGGAGCTCAGTTAATGTCTCTGAACAGGATTAAATTGTGAAACGAGTTGTTTGCCTTCCGATGTGTGTGCATGCATATGGAATTTCAGAAATTAAAACCACTTGCTGCCATTAAGATTTGAAAGACATATTTGCAAAGAGGCTTTCTGGATAAAGATTTTTCAGCCTTGTGTTGTCTGGTATGCAGACAACGGACCTTAACCTCTGCCTATACATATGCAGGGTTGTGCCCCAACCACAGAAGTTGCATATTTTCAAGTTAGGGAGTATTGTGATAACATGGACCACATCGCACTTCTTGCAGCACGATCTTCTTCCCTAAATACGAAATGCTTTTACAGGTATCTGTTGTGGTGAAATCACATCCAAATTCATACTGAACCAGGACTGTATGTGGCAGCGTTTTGCTTTTTATGGTATCAGTCTTAAAAAGTGTGAAGGTAGAATGTGAAAATGTAAAATCAGCTTGTGGTTTTACTCAGAAGAAATCGGTGTGTGTCGCGTTCCCTCAGATAACTACAACTGAAAGAAGTGAGAGAATGCTATGGCTATATATTGAAATTCAAAGAACAGATGGATGAGTCTAGTGGTAAAGGCGGAATTAATGGATTGGTATTCCTTCCTGTTGAATCTTAGTGCAAAATCCTGAAGAGGAAGTTGGAAGAGGGGATGGTGTTTACAGAATACGAGCAGATTCCAAAGAAAAAGGCAGATGGGATCTTCACCACTGCTGCCTTGCCTGAAAACACTGAGCGCAACCGCATCAGGGAGGTCGTTCCTTATGAGGAGAACAGAGTAGAGCTGGTGCCGACCAAAGAGAACAACACAGGCTACATCAATGCTTCACACATAAAGGTAAAACCTTGAACTTTGCTTTGCAAATGAAGGTATGTTAAAGCTGCTTTTTGCCTTTCTGGATGCACAGCAGCATTCTCTGTAGCTCTGGAGCTCCTGAAAACGTAACTTAGTCAGAACTCATTGTTGTACCTTTGTGTCAGCATCTCTGAAGTCCCCTATCAACTAACATAGAGTCATAGAATGGTTTGGATTGGAAGGAACCTTAAAGCTTACCCAGTTCCAGCCCCCTGCCACGGACAGGGACACCTTCCACTAGACCAGGTTGCTCCAAGTCCCATCCAGCCTGCCCTTGAACACTGCCAGGGATGGGGCAGCCACAGCTTCTCTGGGCAGCCTGTGCCAGTGGCATGCATGAGTCGATTTAATTGCTAGGGGCTGGGGATTCATTTCAGAGAGGCATCTTTACTTTTCTGATGCCCACCTCTGCCAGCTGGTTGGGAAATGTCTCCATTGATTAATGTAGAAAGAGATGCTGTGTTTCTTAAACCTCTTGAATATGGGTTAGACCAGCCAACTGCCTGCAATGTGACGTGGTTGTCATGGCTGTGCACCTGAAAGGATGTGCAGTCAGTATATGTTCTGATTTATCAGTCCCAATAGCCTTGCAGGCCACGGGGGCACTGCAACAATCCATATGGAATGAGTCCCTGTGGCTGACTGGTGCAGCCTGCCAGAAATACTGCAAGAGGTTTGGCTGAAATATTTCTTCCCTGTAGTAGAATATAGGATATGATTTTTAGAACCCAAGGATGGAGCTCCATGTATGAAGTTCAGTGCCCAAAGCGAAAGTATGTAGTTAAGAGTAACACATTCATATAGATACTGCAATTATATGTAAAAATAATGTATTTCTTCCTTTTATGATGAATTTAGTAATTCTCAAAGATTTTTTAAGTATGCATTGATAAAAAGAACAGTGATAAAGAGAAGCCCTTACACCTTAGCGTGTCTCTGGTTGGATACTGCATTGAATTGCTGCTTCAAAATAACTTTTTACCAAGGAACTTCAGATTTCTTCTGAATTCAGTGTAGACATAGTTTAAGAAAAGGTCTGTTACTTACAAATGTGGCAGGTTTTACCAATGAACTACCTGCGGTGGCTGTAGCTGCTTGGTTTTCCAGTGCTTGGTTCGCCAGTACTTTTGGCTTCCAGTACTATTTGCCAAGTCAGTTGTTGGCTTTTACTCTACCCTGAGAGAAGTAACAGCACTCCTGTCCCGCAGATGGCAGATTCTCTTGTTGTCAGAGAAGGGCTGTCTACTTTTCTCATTGTCAAAATCCAAATTAAAAAGAAATAATTCAAAAATAATAACTAAAACATCTATTAAATTAGTATTTTCCTGGAGTTAAGAACAAGAGACTTGCCGGCTTCCTTGGTTGTGATTTACAGTGTTAATTCCTGCTCATAGAATCCCAGACTGGTTTGGGTTGGAAAGGACCTTAAGATCATCCAGTTCCAACCCCCCTGCCATGGGCAGGGATGCCTCTCACCAGACCATATCTGTGCAATCCGGCCTTGAACACCTGAGATAGATACCGAGGTTTTGCAGGATCAGACATCGCTATGATGAAGTTCTGAGCCCAAACTTTTTCATCCCCTTTGTGGGACGCCACCGAAAATGAGATTCCTAACATAAATGATGCTCACAAAACAGCACTAGCCAGAAAAGTATTTCCCTTGGCTAGTTTTGAGTCCACATTTTCCTTGTGTGTTAGCGTTGGACACGTCTCGCATTCACAGAGCACCCAGGAACATGCACAGATGTTCTAGCACATGGCAAGAGTCTCTGCCAGTGTTTTCCTTTCCCACTCGCGGTGGTGCATGGGGAAGCCAAGCAGATGTGCTTTTGCTTGGAAGGTAAAATTGCGTCTGCAAGATTTACCTTAGTAGCACAGTACATGTGTGTTTGCAGCCCAAGAGTCAGTTTTTAATGTCCTGAAGTTAGGGCATTAGAATGCAGTAAACATTCCAGACATCCCATTCCCTCCAGACTGTTTATGGTCCTTTCGTATCATGGACCAGAAGTCAGTAGACAAAGACTCCTATATCATCCTGATAAGATCCGTGCCTGGAGCATTCCAGCTCCCACTGCTCAGAAAGAGCGTGTAAGCCTGCTTATTTACCACTGAGCTTCGCTGTTAAGATACAAAGGTTGTCTATACCAGAGGGGAAAAGTGTGATTAAATTTATGGATCACGCAAAAAAGTTCTTAATCCCACTTGGTTTGACTGGTTTGGTCAGTATTAACTTAAAGAGCTCCGTGATACTGTCCCAGCAGTACTGCAGACCAGCATCAAGCACAAAAGCAGTTCCGATGCAGGATGCTGGTTAGTGCTGTGCAGCTTGTATTCATTCCCACCTAGGAGAAGAACTTGAGGAGTCTGCCTGCATTGGTCTTGCAGATTTTAACCATCATTCAAAGAGAAGAATGCTGCATAAGAAGAAATAAGGAAATGAGCTGATACAGAAAGTTGAAAACCGTTTTCAATGCAGAGAAAAATGTGTTATCATACAAAATGCCAGTTACAGGTGTAAAACCCCAAGCGTTTCAGCTTAGTGAGCAGCTGTTTAGATAACAGAGAAGTCCATTCTATTTCTGCAAACGTGTTCAAAGACCTGTACCTCAAACGCAGTATGTGGTTAAACGCAACGCCCTTTGTAGCGTTGTCCGGCAGCCCCTTGGTGTTTGTGGACGTGTCAGTATTCCTGTTGTAAATCATCATCTCTGGGATTTATATCTTTGTTGTGAGCAGTGACTCTGGGCTAATGTGGAGAACTGGGAGCTCTTAGCCTGAGAAGGGAAAACATTTTCCCTTGCCATCTTTGGTTTTCCTTTTTGCCGGTAAGCGTCTTTCCAACTGAGAGCTGGTAGCAATCAGAGTGGCTTGGCTTTTGGCCTAAAATGTTGGCAAAACCCCCTTTTTTAATAAACCTTTCCTGATGTATCGCAAATAAGCCCTCATAAAATCATATTTTTTTTTTTATAAACAAGTCCTTTTGTTGGTGGTGTATTTTTAAACTTCATAGTTAGATGCAGATCTGTCTCAGCCAGGTCAATGAAGCAGTGTTCTACACTGGTTAACTCCAAGGGAATGCTCAGGGCGCTACCTAATTGACAGTGTGTAAATCTCTATGTTCATGTTTTGCAGGTAATATCATTACTTCTTGTCATGCAAATGTTTCTATAAGATGTGGTTGGTAATCCAGTTACGTGTCGGGAAATAGATTTGTATGACTACAGCTTCAGATCATTTTAAATTTGCCCAAAGAAGTTGTGAATGCCCCATCCCTGGCAGTGTACAAGGCCAGGTTGGACAGAGCCTTGGGTGACATGGTCCCAGTGGCAGGCATCCCTGCCTGTGGCAGGGGATTGGAACTGGATGAGCTTAAGGTCCTTTCCAACCCGAACCATCCTATGATTCTATGACACGAAAGCCATTTAATATGCTGGATTTACTTCATAGTAGTTTGCGGCTTCTGAACTGAAAAACCCAAGATGAGCGAGGAAGAGTTAACTTGAAATGAAGCCTGTCTTGATCTCATTAATAGCTGGCAACAGGCCCGTCTGAGCTTTGTGTTATGTACAGCGTGTGGGCATAACTGCATCCCCTAGGGACAGCTTGGCCACATCTTCAGCAGTGCTCAGTGTAATAAGAGTCTGTTTAAGAAGTTATTTTTTGCCTGAGTGGAAAATACTTGAGGGAGATCCTCAACAGCAGAGGCCTTTAGCTTTCATCGTGGAAAATGACATTTGCACTCAGGCTCTCTACACCACTGTCGTGTTCATTTGCAGCGGTGCAGTTGCCTTTTTAATGCGTAGAGACACTTCCTCTGCTGCTCACTTTTTCTCTCATCGTGGCTCTGTCACCAAGCCCAAGAAGTCAGTCAGCCGCTTATTTGTCTTTAAGCCGTATCAGAAACCAAGTCTCAACACAACAGCACCAACCTCTTTTCATCTGTATGATCCAGATGCAATGGCAAGAGAAATAGATGACATTTCGGTCAAAGCTTTATGTTTATGGGCTTCAAGAAAGAACTTGGAAACACCAAAGACTGTGTTTTGACAGATTTGTCAGAATCAAAGGTGATTCTTGTTCAGAATTTGGAGTGAAAGTGCAGAACAAAGTAGTAAAGGTTTCATTATGGTGCCTTTTGTTTAAGGGGCAGTTATGGGATGGGCACTGCTGAGAATTCGGGCACTGACTGTATTTTCTGTTCTTTTCCTCCCAGGTTACTGTAGGTGGAGAGGAATGGCACTACATTGCTACCCAGGGGCCTCTGCCACACACATGCCATGACTTCTGGCAGATGGTGTGGGAACAGGGGGTGAATGTTATAGCCATGGTCACGGCTGAGGAGGTACGTAGAATCACCGAGCACTGTTCTTTCTGATGGGAGATCAGAAACAGATCTCCTGTTATCATCACTTCCCACTCCAGGAACCTCTTCTTTCTATCAACAATCCTTTTTCCGCTTGCTCCGTTTGAACGTATGCCTGCTATAATACTAGACACGGTAACTTTCTGATACTGAGTTTGGCAAGTTTTACAGCGAAACAAGCAGCAATCCCCCTTCTCCCTGCTTCACTCCAGGTTGGCCAAACCAAACAAAGATGTTTCCACTGAGAGCACTGAACTGCTCCTGGTTAAAATGACACAGACTTCCCCCCTGCCCAAGGCCAGTCCTGCATACCATCACTCTTATCAGCTGCAGAGAGACCAGGAGCTGTTGTTTCTGTAGAAGTGTTCATGTTGAAAAAGAAGAAGAAATCTTTTTATTCTTATGCCAAGCAAAACAGTTATTTCCATTGTAATCCAAGAACTATGTGCTGTGTTATAACAACTGGCGCATGGTGCTAACTCACGCTGCGTTCAGCTTTGTGCAGGGTTGCTGTTAGCAGACACAGGGAGTGCCATAGCACATCAAGTCACTGCCCAGATCCCGGGGCTGATCAGCAACAGATACTTAGAAGCTGCTGAAGAGAAATCTCCTTCCATTTAAAAGAGAAACTTCTCCAGGAGGAGAGTATCTACCAAAGTGGTGTAAGCAGTAGCTGGCTTTCAGCACAAGGCAAGAGTTAGCTCTTCAAGCATTTCTACACTTAGAAATACATGGCTGAGAGTTTGATGTTTCAATGCATATTTTCTTTACTTTGTAGGACATTCCTTGCTCTTCCTGCAGTTTGAAATAACAATACGTGGCTTATCTTCAGAGTTCTGTGCCCTCTGTAGAGAATTTTAATTGCAGGAACTAACGGCTTTTTTCTGTTTGTTGGGTTTTCTTTTGTTCTTAAGGAGGGAGGAAGAAGTAAGAGTCATCGTTATTGGCCCAAACTGGGCTCTAAGCACAGCTCAGCCACTTACGGGAAGTTCAAGGTGACAACCAAGTTCCGCACAGATTCCGGCTGCTATGCAACTACTGGTCTGAAAGTGAAGCATCTTCTCTCTGGACAAGAGAGGACAGTGTGGCATTTGCAGTACACTGATTGGCCGGACCATGGGTGTCCAGAAGAAGTCCAGGGCTTTTTATGTAAGACTTCTTTAACTTGCGTGATAAAATACATCAAAGGTTGCTCACACTGGATTCAGTTCTCGGCACCCAGTTACAGCTGGGATTGGTATTAAATGGTTATTGCTGAGCATATAAAGGTTGTACTTTGCTGTGATTTGGAGAAAAAAGTGGGATTCAAGAGGCAGGAGTTAAGGTGATTGAGGGTCTATGGCCCTGAAAGTCCTGACAGAAGAGGAGACAAAATCAGGCAGCAGCAGTGCTAAAGACTCAGGAAGCTTTAAATAAATACCTGTTAGCTGATCTGTTAGTGTAAGTTATCACTTCCCAGCTCCCTAATGAGTGTAGGAGATATTAGGCTGCACAGAAACGTGATTAGAGAGGTTCACTTGTTAGTGAAATACAGCACAACTCCTCCAGTTCCATAGGAGGCTGTTATTGCTGTCAGCCAGCCTTTAGCTGTCCAGGGGCATCAGACGTGTTGCAAAAGAGCAGAGGGCTCCATCACATGTGCAGTAAGTGTGACCTCATTGCCACTCTTCTAGCTACAGGTACCCAGGCAATGCTAAGGGCCTTCCCAATTAGATATGGTCCTGGTATATGCACTTCTGAGCAAGACACATTATATTCATCTCTATTGAGTTAATAATGCTTCCTACTTCTTCCCAAGGTATAAACGCTGCCCTATTAAGTAATAGGAGTTCCACCATTACTTAACTAAAGCCACACCTCTGGCTCTGCAGTAGAGTGGGATGTAGAGACCTTTAAGTTACCACTGAAGGGGTCTGCACGTGGTGTACTGCGTTGTTGATGTCTGCTCCTCTCAGTTCCTGACAGCTCTGCAACTGCAGGCAGCTCAGTCCTTCCTCAGGAAGGTCCATTAGTTCCACTTCAGTCTTGACACAGCTACAGTCCTTTAGTGGCGCACTTCCTTTTCCATGGAATAAGCTTGATGTCAATAACATGTCCTTCTTTTCCCAGTTCCGTCACCAAGGCAGAAAATAAAAATGACATTTCAGTTTTGGCAAAGGAGTGCCACGGGATCTGGCTCTAAGGCAAAGCTATTGTCCACTTCTTAGTTTTGTTTCATGCTTTATTTTCTCCTGCCAACCCCTGTAGCTGTGGTTGGGTGTGACAGTAATTGGAACCTGACTGTCCTCCTTTCCTCTGTCCCATTGTTTGCCACCACGTACAGTCCCATTTCAGTGTGTGCGTTGAAACACAGCTTTTCTGATGTTGGTAGGCCTCAGCGACAGCTGCCTGTGTCAGAAAGACTGCCCAGGCTGCAGTGCCGTGACAGCAGGAGTCAGGGCAGGAAAGCTCAGCTCGCACCTCACTTCCCGCTCGGACTGGTGGTGGGAAGTGAGGTGTCTAAGAGGTATGCATCCGGATCTATGTTTCTGGGTGAGGTCCATCATCTTTGCATCTAGGCTCTGCTGGAACGATGCTTAGAGGTCAGGGTAGTTGTGTCGCTTGGTCAGATAAACGCACCATAAACAAGGCAGTGTTCTTGAGTCATGCACTTTCTAGAAATGGCTTCAGGGGAAACAGACAATGAACTCCCAGAAGGGCTGGGAACTGTTGAGAAAGAAACCCAGAGCAGGGAGGTGGGTGAGATTCTGCCTTACTCTAGAAGGGAGGAGGGAGAATGGGAGAATCAGGGCAGATGGATGCTCTCTTTCCATCCGATACTGCCATTGACGGGCAGTAGTTTCAGTGGGACTTAGCTGTTGTTTTGATCCCAGCCCGTTAATGGCAGGGATTGCTGTAAGTAACGTCTAGAATCATCTGCTTTGGGGACTTGGAGATTTGCAGGGGGGGGAAGGAGAATTAAATATTTTAAAAGACCTATTTAATTTAAAGGAGCAGACTCCCAAGTAATCACTAACACCCAGCTGGTATTTGCTGCATCCAGTGCTGCTCACTGCATCCTGGCCAGAATAAGCAGTACGTTGTAAAAACCTGTGAATTATTGCCACTTGGACAAAGAATGACTTCTCCATATTGCGTTTTCCTCCCCATTTTTACGTGTAGACGTATAGCTGCCTGCAACCCCGCCTGCATTTTTCTCTTTGCAGCTTACCTGGAGGAGATCCAGTCGGTTCGTCGCCACACCAACAGCGTGCTGGACAGCAGCAACCCCTGCAACCCCCCCATCGTGGTGCACTGCAGCGCTGGGGTGGGCAGGACCGGTGTGGTCATCCTGACCGAGCTGATGGTCGGCTGCTTGGAGCACAATGAGGTGAGTCAGCTGCTTTCTCCAACCCCGAGCTCCTTCCTTGGCTAACCAGCTGCGTTTGGGAGGTTAAAAGGCATTGAAGTGATTGCTTTCTGCTGCCTCTGAGAGACCAGGGCTTTAAATGCAACAGGCGAAGGTTTCCCATGGCAGGTTACTTGTCGTTTTCTTTTGAGTCGATGTTATGTGTTTTGTTATTAGTGTTATTTTAATCCATTCAAAATAAAGGCTTTCTTCTCTCTCTTTTAAGAATCGAGTCTAATTCCTACCTGTATTTAATTAACAGCCTATAGACAGTGTGTTACAAGGACTACCTGAGAGAGGCTAGAGGATAATAGCAGCTTCCTTGCTCTTTTAACTCCAGGTTTTTTTGCACTCTAAATCCACTCCTTGGACTTCTTCCTCTCTTGTACTGTCTCTAATCTTGTCTGGAATGAAACTTAACTGTGTTTTAAGGAACAAGTTTGGAAGTTGGGGAATAGGGTTTTAGGCACCGCAGTCAGTATTACAAGACTAGTAGTGCAGTCTGAAGCTAAGAGCACCAGCAGAGGAGCCATGCGTAGCAACTTGCTTTTCATCTGTGTCGTGTGTCATTGGCGAACTGTCCAGGAAGAACATCACACCTAGAATAACAGTGTGCCCCACACTTTCGATGCGACAGCTATTGAAACTGGGGATTTCTGTTGCCAAAGAAACTGCTCAAAGACCAGATCCTCTTGTAGAGATAATAATGCAGCAAGAGTAATAGGCAGACACACATCATCTGACCCTCCCATTAATCATCCACTGGAGGAGTTGCTTGAAATTCAGGGAAGACTGGATGTATGCACCTGAAATGCTTGCGTGCTCTCAGTTACCACAGAGGAGTTACAGGTTTGAGCCTTCCTGTGCGTGGAAAAAGTTGATGCAAGACATTGTTTTGCTTTCTACTCTATTATCCCCACCCCACCCCACCCCCCCAGCAGCTCATTGTTCTGCAGTTACAAGATCTTGTAGAGATCCTGTGCTCAGGTCACCTGTGAACCTCCTCCAGCCGTTGGAGCCTCACTAGAGATGAAGCTGTCCTGTAGATCTGTGATGCAATTCACACTTGTTTTCCTCACCTTTTTATTTGGGGATGAGGGAGGAAAGGGGAAGGAGGAGCTGACCTGGACAGAAGGAACCCATAGGTATGTGCTTTGGGAATCCTGCACCCTTCCTGTGCTGGCTGCTGCTCAAGGAACTGCTGTGTGGGGCAACAGCTCTGACTCTTGAGCGTCCTTTGACTTCTTTCCTTACGCAGTGGCACCTGAAGTGACTGCTTGTGGTGTTCACATAGCAGCCATGCCATTTCTGCACGGCAGAGGAAATCCGGAGAGCTGCAAGAGCCATACCTGAATCGCTTGTGAGCACCAGTGTAGCTGCACCTGCCTTACTTTAACCTGACTGCAGGCACAAGGAGCAAACCCCAACAGTTGTGTGATACGTTCCGGCCACCTCGGTTTGTCTGTGGTTTATGGTAGTCACCTATTTGGCAAAGAGCACTTGAGTAGTAAGTGAAGATAAAGGCAGTGCTGCAACACCTGAGCATGGGGGTGAGCCTTGACATTCAGAAGGATTCTCATCAACTTCACTAGGAGCTGATGGTAGTGCTCAATAAGGGATTTCTCTGATGTCCCTTAATGAAAGCATTGCTTTGTCTTGATTAATGGGGAAAATCATCATTAATATTAAAGATGATTTTCCTTAGGGGCTTTTTTGCTCCAGATTGTGCTAAGTTAATATTTTTTGCTTATTAAAACCTAATTAAAAGAATAGATTAACAGGATGTTTTCAGCTTGTGACAGGCACTGCACTGTGCACAGAGAAGGGCTCCTTTCCAGGCAGCAGGTTTACTGGTTTATTTTGAAGTAGAATGAATGGGGGTTTTTCTCTTCATGAGGGACTGTAGTGAGAGGACAAGGGGTAACGGGTTCAAACTTAAACAGGGGAAGTTTAGATTGGATA
>JARCZZ010036959.1:0-19901 GCA_030323915.1 Brotogeris chrysoptera | reverse complement strand
GGCGGCGCGGGGCCGCGCGCCACGAGCGCGAGCAGCGCCAGGCAGGCGCGAGACAGCAGCCGCAGCAGCCGCGCCACGCACCGCTCCGTGCGGGACAGCGCCATGGCCACCCCGGGACGCGCCCCCGCCGCCGCGGAACTGACGACACCGCGCCACACCGCACCGCACAGCACCCGTCGCTGTGGCAACCGCGCCGCCGCGCGGCCCCGGCGCGGTACCGACCCGCGGGGCCTCGCCCCGTTCCCGTCCCTGCGTGCGTCAAACCCGAAGCTTTCCCCTCGTGAACGCGGCGGTAACGCGAGTTTCAAACGGGCGCCGCGGTTTCCCGTCGCTTTATGGCGGCCCCTGGAGCTCCAGGGGTGATCCCAACCCCCCGGGAGCGGTTCGGGAGCCGCTGCTTCTGGGGAAACAAGTCCCGGCTTCCCGAGCAGCGCCCCTCGCCTTCCAGAGCTGGCAATGAAGGGATCAGTGAGACCCGGGGAGAAGAGGGAATCGGCTGCTTGTGAAAGCCCTTTACGATGACCCCAAAGGCAGCGGTCAGCATTCACAGGAGCGTGTGCACCCCCGGGTGCTGCCTCTGCCCCGTACAGCCTCGGCTGGAAGTAGAAAGAAAGTCATCTTCATAACACCGCTTGTTTTACAGGCTCGAATTCGAGAGGCCTGGTGGCGGGGGGAGAGCTGAGCAGCACGGGGGACGCTGCTCTCCCTGCCTGCCCTTCCTCCGCTCCCCTGGGAAAACAGAGGAGGCTGCTTCGTGGGTCAGTGACCAGTCCCCTGCTCCTCAGGCAGGCCCTGCCAACCGCGAGAGGTAGGGGAGCCCCGAACCCCACAAGGACAAGGGAAACAAGTGCAAAGGTGGGTTCAAATCTGCTTTTTCCATTTCCCTGGTACTGCTGGGATACCTGTGGCCTTATCTGGATCCTTATGTGGCCTTTGCCTTCTCCCACCAACACCGTGAACCCTCAGATTATGACATAGGGACAGGTTGGAAAGGTTTATGTGTGTCCTCACCCTCCCTGGCACCTGCACATCTGAGGCTTGACAGAGCCCCAGGTCATCTGCTCAGAAGAAACTGTAAGCCAGGGCTTGCTAAAACCCAGCTTGTGAAATGTGGCAGCATCGGCAGTTGCTAAACCTGGCAGTAGGGATGATGAGGCTTCCTCAGGGCTCAGGAGTGCCCTGGGTGTCAGCTGTCCCACAGGTTTCTTCCAGAGCCAGAAGGGTGAAACATGTCCTCTGGGAGAAGGCAGGGAGGGAACATCCCTCCTAAATGTAATCCCAATGCCACTTCTGCCATTTCTGTCCCCAGCCTCTGGCGGGGGGGGGGGTTGCCGTTTCACCCCCTTGAGTCCTGCTGCTTGGCTTCCTCTGTTGCTCAGGAGGTTCAGCAGAGATCTTCCCCCAGCAGCCCCACTTTGGCCTCTTGTTTACTGTGCAAAGTGTCTCCCTTAATCTTTGTCTTCAGCGTGCAAGAACAGAGCTTTGAAACTCAGGCCAGATCAGCTGCCACATACTTGGCAGGAGCTCCCCATGTCCCCGCTCATCCTGCTGTAACCGGCACTGCCCAGGCAGCAGCTATTGCTGTTTCTCATTAGGTTGAGCTTCCTGGGATCCGAGCCTGAGCACAGTCACCAGAATCCATGGTAGCCCACTGGAGCTTCACTTCCATGCAAAATGGAAAAATTGGGATACAAGGTGCTCTGGAAATGAAGCACTAAGATCTGGAAGCCAGAGGTCAAAAAGGCTAAGACTGCTTTTCAACTACCAGAGCCAACCAAACAAGCAAACACCACACACACACTGAGCAACCAGCTCCTTCCAACCTGATTAAAAACTGAGCAGCCAAGAGCAAGGAGGTTGGGAATATGCAACACAGCTCCCACATCCAAACCATCCCACTACCTCATCCTGAGGTGCACCACCTGGCTAGAGGGAAAACATGATTCAGGACCTTGCACTCCGGGAAATGATGCCTGTCATTATCCCCAGTTATTGCACTGTTACCAAAGGCATAAAACCCCATGAGAGATTGGCAGGAAGGCACCAGGAGCTGCTCCATCAGTAAGCACTGCTGGGGGGGTGGAAGCAGAGAATGATGATGATCAATGGTACTGTGTTCTGGTGGCCCTCAGTGAGCCACCAAAGCTGTGCTGGCTCTTTTCCCCAGAGCAGAAAAAAATGCTTTTGTGAAAGTAAGGAAAATGAAGCACGATTCTTCCCTTTGCAAAATGAGTCACTTAGAATTTATCCTTAAAATAAAGCTTCGGAAAAACCGAGCTTTGTGTAGAACAGCACCGGGTGGGGGAAAAGGGAAAGGACGTTTAAAGGGTTCTGATTTAAACACAACTCAGGTGCTTAAATCCCCAGCTGTCAGCAGAAAACGCCGTCATTTCCAGGTGGTTCATTGGAGCCTGCTCTTCTCCAGCTCCACCGCTGAGGGATGCTGCGCTCCCGTTAGCTGTCTGCTGCTGAGCTTGGCAGGGTTACGCCGCTATTGAGTACCTTCCTGTTTACCCCAGGGCTGGGGAGAAGGTCTCGGCCATCGCCTTGCCCAGCGCTTGCAGGCCCTGGATTGCACACGGGAAGGTCCCAGGCGCACAGGGAAAGGCCCCCGGGCCGCATGGGATGGCACTCGGCGGCTCCTTGGGCACATAGAGGGGCACTTGGAGGCCCCTGGGGCACCCGCCAGTTTCAGTAGATCTCAGCGGAAGCCAAAGCTCGCTCAAGGGTCGGGACAGGCTCAGTGGTTGTGGGGCTCCGGAGCGGAGCGGGGTGTTTTGGGGCTGAGCTCCCGGGCCGCGCCTGCCGCGGGAGGTCGCTCCGCCACCGCCGCTCAGCGTTCCCGGCCCTTGCCCCGCAGCTGCTCCCGCTGCACGGAGCCGGAGTACGGAGTGTTCACCCCCGCGATTGAACGCAGTGTTTGTGCATGCCTCTGCTCAGCCGGCCTGCCTGGCCCGCCGCACCAAGTCTGCGCACGCAGTCCCGGCTGCCGGGGCTTGTGCCATGCTTGCTTTAGGAGCCCACCCGCCTTCCCTTGATGTCCCCACTCGAGGAACCCTCAGGCTCTGTCCCCCCTGCTCCCCACAAGGGGCTTTGACTGCTGCCCTACAGCCCCTTGGTGCTGAGGGGAGCTGCTGGCCCCTTTGAGGGGCTGGGGATGCCTCACGTTGCTTCTTTACCCTGGGAAGGTGACACCCACGCCATGACCCCACTACACCCCTTTCCCACTTGAGCAGGGCTTTCGGGTGCACCTCGAGATTTCTGGAGCAGCTAAGAATCTCCTGGGCTCCAGGGTGCCTCCAGCAGTGTAGAACACCGTTCCTGACACTGTGCCTCCTCAACACCCTCCTGCTGAGCACCTGCTGATGCCGACCATGTATGACACCATAGGTAGGGTGGGCCATCTCCAGCACAAGCCAGGGCAGTGGCAGGGATAATGCTGGTTTCCAGGCCAGCCTGATGGCAGCTCTGTGTCCCTGAGATGTGCCCACTTCCTTCCCTGCCCGAGGGGACTGTTTGTGCTAGTTCTGCACATCATCAGCTATTTGGGGACAGGCTGGCTCTGCTGCCCTGTGTCATCTCGCGAGCAGCCCATGCAGTCACCAGTCTATGCCTTCACAGCAGCCCTCACCCAGATGTGCCATCACCACATTCCTGCTGTAGCTCCTGCTGATGCCTCCATGCGGGGTGTGGGGGGTGTGGAGGGGCTCTGCGGTGCTGTCTCCCAAGCGCTGGTTGCTCCAGGAGCACTCGGGCCCGGCCCGGCCCTGCCCGGCCCTTGCGAAACATGTTGACAAACAGCCCGGGGCATGCCCAGCGCCGCAGCCGCCAAGCGCCGGGTGCGGGGATTTTCCATTGCTCTGGCAGCGGATCACCCTGCGCGGGCACTGCCCCAGAGCCGCCGCTGCCGCTTGTCCCACTGGCCCCTGCTGGCCCCAGGAACCCGCCGTGCAAGGGCAAGCCTTGCACAACTCAAGGCAAGGGGTGCTTGGGTTACCTGGGGCATCCTACAGGCCGGGTTGGGGTGCCACCACCCCCAAGGTTACCCAACCGCCCACATCTCAACATGTGATTCTTGTGTCCTCGGGTTGAGCTACTACGTAAGCTCCCTCCCTCTCTCTGGTCCTCCCTCCCTCTCTTCCTTCCTCTCTTCCCTCTCTTCCATTCTCTTTCTCTTGCTTTGTTTCTCTTTCTGTTTCTTTTCTCTTTCCTCTCTTTTGTCTTCTCTTTTGCTGCCACCCGTACATGCCCCTGCTGCCATCCTGGTGCCCCTGTGCCCATCCCTTGGGCATTTGGCTGGCAGCAGCAGGACTGCAGACACTATGACCCCCCTGCCTGAGGGGAGGCCTGCACAAAGCCCATGTGCATGAAACGGCCCCATGCCCAGGGCAGGCACCATCACTCCACCACCCCATGTCCATCAGGGTGTATAAGGTGTGCAGGGAGCAGACGTGCTGTGCTCATATGTCATCTATATATAACTGCACTCGCCAGGCACTGGGCCTGCGCTGACCTAAGGACACAGATCATAGTTTTAATGCAGAGTAATTGCTATTAATACCGAGTTGGTTTTGTGTGGAAGGAGTCAAGCTTTGAGCACACTGCTACGGTGTTGTGCCCACAGACACCCTGTGGCCCATGTGGGACGTGGTGAATCCCTGTAGCAGAGGCAGCACAGGGCAGACCCGGTCTCCATTGGAGGTGTCTGGTGTGGCAGGAGGAGCCCTTTGTGCTCCCTTTCTCCCCAGCTTGGCTCGGGACCATGCAGCCAGAGCCATCCTGGGGCTGCTTCGCACTGCTGTACCCAGGGCAGTGGCGGTACCTTTGCTGTGGTTTCAGGAGGTTGCGGAGGAGGGAGGAAGATTTCCATTGCTTCTGTGCACAGAAGACTGGCAGTGCCCCAAACACAGCTTTTCCCACCAGGTAGAAACGATTCCCAGTTCACAGGTTTCCCCCCAGGGCTCCCGTGTGCTCAAGTGCCATCACCTAGAACTGCCTTGGCAGCACCCACTGTTGCCTGCTCTGTGTCTCACCCACAGGGTGAATACAAGTGATTAACTGGGGGTTTGCTGCAGGGTCAGGTGAGTGCTGTAGTTACAGGATGTCACAGCTATCATGGCCTGGGGTGGCTCACACCATTCTGCACCCAACTGTTCCCCCCACCACTGTGATGGGGCAGCACCACCGCTTACACTGACACCAGTCTGGACCAGGCCCCACCATCCCTTCCCAAGTCCCTGCAGTGCTGGATCAGGGCACAGTGGGATTCAGACCCAAGCAGCAGTGGGGTGATGGGCTGTGCTCGCAGAGGGTGCTGCTGTGAGCACTTATGGGGAAGGGGCACGTGCTGGGGCCTGGTGCTGTGCAGGGAACCTGGTCTTTGGATGGGGCTGGGGGTGAGAGGATAGGGGAACATGTGGTTTGCTGCTGGCAGCAGACGGCTGGGACCAGAGGAAATGCCACATTCTGCTCCTGGCATTGTGCAAGCAGATGCAAGGGCAGGCAGACAGCGGGTGCTTGGTGCCTTCACACTCTCCACTGGGGACAGACAGAGCTTGGGCAAAAGGCATCAGAAGAGGCAGCAAGCCTTGTGCTGCCACTGGATCCTTGGACATGGTGTTCTCTTGGAGCAATGATAAGGACAATCAATCACAAACCCAGGGAAGCCTGGCTTGCAGCCAGTGGCCTCCAGAAGCAGGGTCACTGGCGCAGGCACTCCCGGCAGCACCATGGCAGGTGAACACAGTGTGGGGAGCGCTGCGGCCGAGCACCGGGCTGTGGCACCAGTGCCCCATGGTCAGCCCCCCGCCCCGGCTGTCACCCATGCAGGTGCTGCCGCATCAGCTCACACACCCTCAGGACGGGGACGGGGCTCTGCAGGTGTGGGGGGATGCATGTGCCTGCCCCTCGGCACGGCTGGAGCCTCTGGAGCAATCCCACCACTTACCTAATGATATGCATCTACAAACCCCTGCGCAAACCACTCGCTGGGATCGCAGCCGAGCTCTGCGCGATCCTGATAAGGCAAAGAAAACAAACCCAGAATTCCCAGCCCAGCTGGCCGGGATTGTTTGGGTCTGTGACGCGGGTTTGCAGTGCCCTTGCAAGCAGCTCCAGTGCTGCGTAACAGCCTAGAACGTTCCATCTGGCCGAGGGCCAATGTAGGCGTCTGTCCTGCAGCGGCTTCTGGCTCTTTCTGAGCTTCTTTGGAGCTGCAAGTGAAGCTCAGAGCGCTGCAGTTTTGCAGGGGAAGAAAGGGCTGTGGGGACACAAGCGGTACCACCACCTCCTCCTGCCCCAGCCCTATGGGGATGGCACGTGTATTCTAGGGGTTGCAATCAGAGGAGCCCAGCCTCAGGCCAGACTCACACTGCCTGATGAAGATTTAGGCTGTTTCTTCCTTTGCTGCCCATATGGTGCCTCCTTCTCGCAAACACAGGCATGGCAAGGGGTTCAGGGTGTGCTGTTACATGCCATGTCCCCCTGTTTGGGGACAGGCCAATGTTATCCCCATTGGTATCAGGGAGGCTCTGCCGTGGCACTGGCACACCACAGCAGTAGTGAGTACCGTGTCACACTCTTGCATGTAGGATCCCATGGGGGCTGGTCCTTATCCCAAGCCTGAATGTGATCCTGGCTGACCCCAGCTCTGCCACCCAGTTAGGCATTTCCTGAGCTGCCACAGCCACATCTGGTCTGCTCTGGACATCCTGAGCCCTGTGCAGCTCCATCAGCTTCCCTCAGGCAGATGTCCCTCTTTCTGCCTCCATATCCCCACTTTGCCCCAGGCTGCAGCAGGATCTGGCCCTGGGGAGGAGGATCTCCTGTGGTTGGGCTCTGGAGAGGTGAAGGCTGTTGCTGGCACAGTTGGGAAGACAAGAGCATCACAGCTCCCTCAGGGCACGGCAGGTACTTGCGTACCATGGCTACCTGTGGGGAGCTGAGCTCGCTCTTGCGTGTAGCGTGTGGTGCTGCAAGGGATGTGCTTTCCCCACCCGGTTTGGGAAGCCCTTCTCCCTTCTGGCACCTCTTGCCCTGCACATCTCCCCTCTTCTTCTGGGCACACAAAGAGGTGCCTGCTCCAGCCTTGGGAAGTGTCTGTGGCAGACCCACCGAGAAATGCCTAAAAATAGCTCAGAAATATTGCAGGGGGAAAAAAGGGCTCTTGATCCCTCAGCAAACAGCAGAACCTGCCGCTGCCCGGCACAAATGGGAGAGGGATGGGGAGTTAAAAATACCATGTGCTCTCAGGGAGCCATCCCGGGCTACTGCGTCCCCAGCCTGGCCAATGCATTCCCAGCGCAGGGCAGCGCATTCCCAGCTCTCCTGCAGGTAGCTGACCTTGTGGGCTCGTGAGAACCGCCCTCCTGCAGCGCGTCTGATCCTGCACCCCGCGGAGCTCCCATCCGGGGCAGCGCCAGGACCTGTCCTGGTGTCAGCGGGATGCGCCATCGCTGCGAGGACGGGGACAGCTGCCTGTGCCCCGGGGAGCTGCTCCCTTGCGGAGAGCAGCGGGATGCAGCTAGTCCTGATGCACCAGGAACACCCGCACTGCTGAGCGCGAGCCTGGATGCTGGCTTTGGGCAGCTGCTGGCACGGGGAGAGGGGACGTGGCTGGGGAAGCCTGGGAGAAGCCGGCAGAGTGAGGAGCCAGGCTGTCCATGTCCCCTTCCCAGCTGGTCCCAGCTCCACAGAGCTCCCAGGCTCCTTGTGCCGCAGTAGTGGGAACAGCCTGTCCACTGCTATGGCACCTGAGTCCAGCCTGGAGGATCTGGAGCTACCTTGCAAGGTTTTGGCATATGAACAGGCAGGTTTTCATAGCAACTGGGGAACCATCCCCCCTCAGCTTTTAGGTGCCTGTGGCTTTGACTTGGAAGGCACTGGAGGCAACCAGAAAGCAGAGTTCCAGAAAAGCTCATTCACAGGCTCTTGTCACGTGGATCCAGCACATCCCAACACTCCTGCAGCACGCAAAGGCCAGCCTCTGGATAGGGAGCAGCCTGCCTAAGGTGGCTAAGAGCTTTGCTGGGTACTCCCCATCACGGACAGCAGTGGAGGCAAGTGCTACTGATGTCTTGTCTCTCCCCTGCTTGACCTCAAATGCACCTGCACTGGAGGAGGCTTATGCTGCCCATCTGGCCCATCTGCCACAATGGGGCCTTATCTCACCCCATTGCTCTGCTCTTCCAGGGAGCCACGCAGCCTGCGGGGCACTGGATAAATCCCCCAGCTCTGCTGCTTGTCCCCAGCACAATGGCAGCTGCATTCCTCAACAGCACTGCTGTTTCTGGTGTCCCGCCTCTGGGAAGCAATTCCCTGGCCTGCAGGCAGGATCTGAGCAGCTCTGCCTTCCCACACATGGAGGCACAGCAGAGCTGCAGCCTGAGTCTGTCCCCAGAGCTGAAGCTTGAACCTGCCCTGGCCACAGGCAGGTTGAAAACAAGCCCTGAGACCACATGAAAGCACTTGAGCCTGCAGCTTTCTTGCTGCCTCTGATTTTGCCTGTCCCACAGTGCGCTTGGTGCAGAGCTGTTGAGGTTGTGCAGTTCTCCAGGACACCCTGTCCCAGGTGAAGGCAAACCACAGCAGCTGCCACAGAGCCTGCCCTCACCTTTAAACCCTGCTGCGATGTGTACCCTAATGTTCCCTCCATTACCTGAGCCATTCATTAGGCTTCCTTGGGCAGCCCCTCGCTGGGCCACTGTCTGCAGCTCTGCCCCATGCATGGTGACCACAGCCTGACTCACAACATGGTGCCCAGTCACACTGCAGTGATGGGGCACAATGTCCCAGCCCCCCGTGGCTCTCAGCCACCAGGCACAGTGTGTGTGACCAAGGCAGGAGGAGCTGTGGGTCATGGTCAGCCTTGCCTGTGTCCTCAGCGGGGCAAGCCCCAGCCTGAGCAAGTCCGCAGCATCTTCATCTCTGTGTCCACTTGGCTTCTGCTCCATCCCTGCTTGCCCTCCCTCTGGCGCAGCTTTGCTGGCCTTCCTCTCCCTCCAGAGCAGCCATGTCACCGCTTTCGCTCCCCTGCCACTTCTTTCGTTCCCCACCTCTCCACCCATCTCCCGAATAGGGCTGCAGCATACCCTGCTCCTCATCTGCTGCTCTCTCCCAGCCTGGAACTGTTTCATCCCCAGCAATCTGGCACTGGGGAAGGGTCTTGGCAGACTCCAGGATGGGGCAAACCCTGTGCCAGCTGTTCAGCCTCACCCAGCCTCGACTTTGTCCTTGTAGATGTTTGGAAGCTCCTGGTTGGTGCTGGGAACTGGGACCCTGCATCGCTAGCTGGAGTGCTCCAACAGCTGAAGGGAGATGTGATACAGTCCAGTAAGGGATGCTGGTACCCAGCTGTGGAAAATGCCTTTTGCTTTGATCCAGTAAGGGTGTACCATTTAGTGGGGTGGGTTTTATGCCTCCTGAGGGGATGCTGGAGCTGTGGATCCCTGCCTCGGTTCAGACCCAGATGCCCAGCCTGCACAGCCCAGTAGCTCTGCTTCCATCACTTCACTTGGGTGCAGAGGAGCAGAGCAGCCTTGGCGGGGTGTGGTGGTGTCTCAACGTTGCTTGTTTTCCCCTCGTGGCACAGAGCTCTGTGTGCCTCCTCTCCTCACCTCCTGGTACCTGGGATGCTGAGGCACAGCACTGCACTGTACCAGGGAGTGACACCCTCTGAGGGCATGTGTGGAGCCTCCTGGTCCCCGAGTGGGTGGCACCAGAGCCCTGCAGCCCCAGCCCCTCCTTGCCTGAGGAAATGAGGCTGACCGAAGTAACCCTGACCTGCTTCCCAGTGCTGCCTCTTGGCAGAGCCGTGCCGGCACGTTCACTGGCGCACGGCTCACCAAGGCCTTGCCGGCCTCGTCCTCTGCCCCTGTTCACAGCGGCTACGTGTCAGGCAGATAAGGGCTGTGCAGGGGGAGGACATGCCGCGGGTGGCACAGTAGCACTGAACCCTTGATCCTTTCCCAGCACAGCTGGTGATGGCTGGGACCAGGGTAGCTGGAGCAGGTGCTGAGTGCAGGCTGATGGGTGCAGGGTGGATGGGTACAGGGTATAGCCCAGCGGCAGCACTGCCACCCTGCCTATAGGGTGCCCAGGGCCAGGAGCATGTCCAGGAGGTGGCAGCAGCCCCTCATCGTGGTGCCAGGCGTGGGGTGCAAGGCTGAGACCCCTGCACAGACCCATTCTCACTGCTCTGGTGCTTTCTCTGGCAGCAAGGAGGGCACCGAGGGAGGAAGACAGAGCTCGGTGCAGGGGTTTGGCCAGTGCATTGCGGGTGAGGGCCAGGGCCAGGGCAGCGCTGCAGGGTGCTGCTGCGAGCAGGCACAGCCAGGCTGTGGTTCAAGCATCTCGTCGCCAGCCCCTGCAAGGCATTGTGGTTTGAGGCAGTGGTGTGTGCAAGTCGGAGAGAACAAACTGTTCAGCCGCCAGCTCTTCCAGCTTCTGTTTTCGAAGTCATCCAACAGCCCAAACAAACAACAGGCAGCTTTGGCTCAGCTGCAGCGGAGGGCGGGCACCAGCTGGTCCCCAACCCACTGCAGAGCTGGGGGGGCATCGTGGGGTGGGCCAGGGGCTGCGCTGCCCTGTCCAGCACCGCCACACGCTGCCTGGCCCCAAGCAGCTGCCCAGGCTTCCCTCCCCATCGATGGAGGTGACCGGTCTCTGCAGAGGAACATCCTCCGTGGCTCGAGGGGTCCCTTGCACTCTGCTTGGTCCTGCTTGGCTGCTGGCAAACGGCACGGGATTGGGGTGATGATACCACATCCTGGGATGCGAGGGCAGGGGGGGAAGGACTGGCACAGAGATGCTGCAGCCAACCTGAGTGAAGGAGGGGAGCACTGACCCACCACCCCTGGGTGCATCGGTGCACCCCAGGGCTCTGGGGATGGGTGCAGGCTGCTGGAGTCCCAGCGTGGCGAGGACCCGCCATAGATTGGCCGTGCGTGGGGACAGGGACAAGCCCTTGTGTGCCTAGACGAGGCGCGGGACCAAGACGCCGCCAGCTTGAGGGATGCAGGAGGTGACCACAAATGGTGCAGAAAAGGGGAAGCTGTGCCCAGAGCTGGGCAGCAGCAGAGAGCCCGGAGCAGGGTCCCATGGGTGGCCCCTTCCAGCCTGGCCAGAAAGGGGAAGCTGCGGGCTGTAACCGGCTCTGAACAGCAAGGCTGTGCGCTGGTGCCTGGTCACACACGCCGAATTCACACGCAGCGAGTGCAGGTGGGAGGGGGAACGGGGAAGGGGTGGGGAGCCCTGTTACGCAGCACGAGTCCTGGGCCTTCCTTCCTGTGCCCGCGGCAGGGGGTATATAAAGAGCTGAGCTATAATTATCCGGGGCTGGTGAGCAGCACTTAGCGGGTGCCCAGGGCAGGGAGGCACCGGCTCCAGGCGCTCCCACCCGTGCGAGGAGGGGATGTCCCTGCTGCCGCCTCTGTGACAGGGGCTGTGCAGACCCCAAAGGGGGCAGAGGGGCTGTGTGAAAGGAACAGTCCCTGTGGAGAGACCTGGATGCTCCTGGTTGGCTCTCCTCAGGGCAGGAGGGCCCGTCAGTTTCCACTAGGCTGGTGCAGGACTGGTCCCCACCACTGTGTTTGCCATACGAAACTGCCACCGCTAGAGAGGCTGGTGCAGGGAGAAGCCTGTGCAGCCTTTTCTGTTTGCATTGTGACCGTTCTGATCTGTGTTGTGAATCCTGCTCCTTTTCCCAGGGAAGGAAGCCCCTTGCTCCCTGCTTCTGATGCTTTCGGCAGGTACCTGCTGAGAAAATGGGAGAAGCACCAAAGATCCCATTCCCCTCCCCAGTGAGGAAAGGAGTGTTCTTCTCCAGACCTTGATCTTTATGAGATCTGAGCCAGAGGCACTCCGGGATGCATTCTGATGGCACCAATGTCCATGAAGGTACCTGACACCTCTGGGTGCAGGAAGGTGCTTCCCTTGACCACACCAGCATGTGTTCAGCAAAGGTGGGAGGTGAGGAGAAGAAGGTAAGGGGAAAGGCAAGGCTGAGAATTGCTGGGTTGCATTGCAGAAGTGCTCATACAGGCAGAAGGGCAAGGACAGAATGAGTTTGGAGATGGTCCCCTGGTGCAGGCAGAGGTGTGTGGTCCAGTGTGGATGGTGGCCATGTCCCTCTGGGGCACACTGGGCTTTCTGCTCCCACACAATATGGGTCACATCAGGCCAGGCCAGGGTGAGATAGCTCTAGGTCGGGCTGGGATTTCTGCAGCTAATGGAAAGAGGGAGCTGGGAATGAGGTGCTGAGGCACAGCACAAAGACACCCAGGTCACTGCAACAGGTTCCACCAAGGGCTGGCTGTAAGATGTGGAAAGTGCCTGGGGTTTGTTTGTCCATCTTAGAATGTCCCCCTCCTCCAGTGAGCAGTGTTTGCTTTCACCGTCCTGCCTGGTCTCCAACACAGACAAACACTGGGAACTTTCTGCATCCAAACCAACAAAAGCCAAGAGACACATGAGAAAACACGATCAGATTTGGAAGTGAAGAAGGAAACCTTCTCTTCCTATCCAGAAATAGAGGCTTATGAAAGCTGGACTTGCCACAGAACAGTCCTGGTTGCCTGCCTGGGCAGGTGGTCTCTGGTGGCCAGGCTGCAGACACAGGGAGATGTGCTGGGGTATTTCAGGGTGCTTTGGAGCAGACCTTTATCTCTGAAGAGCTCAGTGTCGGTGAGCGCAGGCCTGAGGCCGTATGAGGTGTCAGGCTGTGGCTCAGTGTCAGTGCTGCCTGCCACAGCAGCAGGATGCAGTCCATGCTGTAGCCCCGGGTGGTTTGAGCCGGCTCTGGTCACACTTGAGCTGATCCGCTGCCCTCCGGCTGTGGATTCCTGTCCCCCGGTCCTTGCTGGAGCCATCCACACCTCAGGAGTGTTTTCAGCCCGAGCCCCGTGCTGCGGCATGGAAGGGATTTGGTACCTTCCGGGAGCAGAGGAGGGTTGGCAGCTCCCTGCTGTCCACTGCCACTTCCCACCCTGCTGAGCACCGGCTGGGAGCAGCCTTCAGCCAGGGGCAGCAGAGAAGGTCCCCAGTGCTTTATCAGAGACATCAAGTGGTGCTGGCAGGTTTGGTGACAGGGCTCAGGTGGTTCAGAGAGATCCCTGCCCCTTGTGAGAGAGACGGGCGCAGACCACCACACAGGCTCTGATCTGGGTGGATGCAGGCACAGGCGCAGTCCCTGCAGACCATCCACAGCAGGGTCAGAGCAAGGGGGACTCCTGGAGCCCCAGAGGCAGCACAGGCTCCTGCTGAGCCGCTGGGAAGCAATTCAGCACCTGCAGCACCTTCTCACCTGTGCTGCCCCTCCTCTGCTCCGGGGAAGGGCAAACCCGGGATTAACTGTTCCCAGCACATTCCAGGCACTTACCTCGTGGGACTCCTGCTCCAAAGACCTTTGCTGATGAAAGACACAGCCCTGAAACAGGCATTTGGCTGACGAAAGACACAGTGGAAGTTGCCAGCGGAGCAAGTTCCCTGTGTACTTGCATCAGGCTCCTGGGTTTCAGTGTGGCGAGGGGCACGGCCGGACCCCATGCCCTACAGAGCTCCTGCTTGTCCCACAGCCCTCCTGCCCTCAGGACATGAGGGAGCTGCCACCGTGGCCTGGTTCTGCTGGGGAGACTGTGCTGTATTTGCACACACGGGTACCTTGGAGGCAGGTTTTCTTGGGTCCCTTTCCCCACATCCTGCCCTGGGATGCAGGACCTGTGGATGGAGGGCAGGGGGTGAGCAAGAGGGGAAGGGGAGGATGCTGAAGCCAGGACAGGAGCTGATGTGGCTCGAAAGGGGCACCGTGCTGCAGCACCAGCACCAGTTCTCCTGCCCACCTCCCTACCCACACAGGCCTCTGTTCCATGGGCAGAAGCAGAGGGTGAAACTCTCCCTCCTCAGTGGTGCAGTCCTGAGATGCCCCAAGTAGGCTCCCAGGCTCCGCTTCACAAGGGGGCTCACAGCCTGCGGGGGTAAAATCGCTTTAGTTTTGGAGCACGCCATGCCCGCAGGGCGCTTTTCTCAAGCATCTTTGGTGAGTGCTGAGTGTTCCCTGTCAATGAGCCCTGCAGTGATAAAACACCCCTGGAATTGCAGCAGAGCCTGCTGAGTGTTTGCCGAGCAGCACATCAGGCAGGCAGGCCGGGCTCTTCCCAGCCCTGCATCCTGCCTCCCTGCATCTGTGTGTCCCTGCATCCCTGCTGTGCCCCCCAGCCTGCTTCCAGACCAATGTGCTGACCTCAGCCATACATCACTCTGCTTGTCAGGTGATGGGCAAAAAGGGGAAATAGGGAAAATCATGGACACTAGGCAGATTGTTTTCCAGTGTCTCCATCCAGCTTGGACCATGCAAGGAGGCTGCAGTGATCATGTCTCCTCCTCAAGAGCCTCCCCATGCTGATGCAGTGGCATCTGCCCATCTCACCCACAACCTCAGCCTATCACAAAGGGGCTGGGTGCAGGTGGGCTGTCCCCAGACCCAATTTGCCCAGAGCACATCATAGGCCTGGGCCTTCCCTTTGCTCCCAGGTTGTTTTCTCCCAGCAGAGACACATCTGGGCTGGCTCATGGGCTCTGTTTTCTTCTTCGGGCAGAGTTGTTCCAGCAAAGCAAACCTTCTTCCTTATCCCTCCCCTTTCTGATTGATTCCGTATGGATCTAACTTCACCACATCCCAGAGCAGGGCTGGGTTCCCTGCTTGCAGAAAGCTGAAAACAAGGGGTGAGGAGCTGGCTGTTGGCAGAAGAGCGCATCCACCCTGCAATGCCCATGGAGAATAGATCAGTGTCCAGGCCTGGCTCTGCCAGGTGCCCGAGACCCGCAGTTCTTCCTCAGGGAACGCTCCTGTGGGAGCAGCAGGGGTCCAGGCAGGGCAGGGAAGCCACGGCTGAGCTTGGCACTTTGCCTCCAGTGCAGGCTGAGCCCTGGGCTGACTGTGGACACCAACAGCACTGCCACGTCTCCTACTCCTTCCCTTGGACACTGGTTGCTTCTCCTGGGGCAGCTCCTTGCTCGGAGATCGCTGGTGCCACAAGTGCTCACAACCTTCCTGCAGTGGATCACTGGGGTGAGGGCCAGCTATGGGCTCAGGTAAAGGGTGGCACTGGGGTGACACTGGGGTGACACTGGGGCTCCTGCAGTGCCACATTTCCCGCCGCAAGCCCTGGGTCTCCCTTCTGCCCGCCTGGCTATGCAGTGCCTCTGGTGCCTCTTCTCTGTGCGCTGTAGTTCTGCAGGATGATGGAGGAGGTGCCATGAAGGGACCTGCACAGGGACCTCTCCAGTTCATGTGGAGCTCGGGTCCAGTAGAGCTGCTTCCAGCCCAGCTCAGGGTGCTCCAGACTGGGGCTGGGCTCCTCCAGAAGGTGCAGCATTGGCTCCTTCCTAGCCGGTCTGGTAGCACCAGTGGGCAAAACTGGCCCTGCCCGGCCATGGCTGCGCCCTGATGATCACCCTCCTGTTGGAAGGAGCCGGCTGAGACTCATGGTTGTGGTAAGGACACTCTGTTAGCTCCATCTCTGCCCTGGAGATGGCCAGGGCTGCACTTGGGACCTGGAATCCCAGTGCTTCAGCCTCCTGCCTTCTCATGTGCTGGCCCATCCACACAGACCTTGCCTGGGGTAGCTCTGGGGTGACCTGGCTCCAGGGAAGCCCAGCTCCATGGCCCAGGCTGTGCCTGGGGACATTGGTGTCTGCAGAGCGGGGGATACTCTGTGGCTCACAAAGACCTTGCTGTTTGTGGAGGACTCGCACCACTATTGTCCCCCGTCCTAGTTTTAGCGCCGGCTGCACACACTGCTCATCTTTCCAGGTCAGTGAAGAGGGCCTTTGTGTGCCAACAGAAGTGGTTCTTTCCCCACACAGGGTCTTTCCCTCACTCCTCGGATCACGCTGTTTGTTTTCACTGGTTTGGACCAGGGCATGAAGCATCTTCTCACGTGCATATGTCCTCCCGCCGGCACTGCCAGGCAGGGACAGACGACTCTGGGTCACGGCAGCCCTGGGGCAGCACATGCTGGCTTTGCTGCTCGGGGTGTGGGCTGGGAAGTGATGCTCCGGTGTCCCCGCAGCACAGCGGCACAGGAGGAAGGGCAGGATGAGCTTTGCCTCCTCAACTTGAGCTTCCTGGCAGAAACACCCAGCTGCACCTCAGTGGCTGGGATCATCCCTGTGTCTCAGTGGGATGTGTGGCAAAGCAAGGGAGCAGGACCAGGCACAATCGGAAGTGATGGCAAGGGAGGGCAGGGGTATAAGACAGTAACAGAAAGGCAGGCTTGGGAGGAGGCCAAGAGACAGGTTTCTGCTGGCAGCAGGCAGAGGGCTGTGAGCAAAGAAATCAGCCTGGTTTGCTCTCGCTGGATTCAGGGACAAGGAACTGTGGTGCAAAGTCCTTCTCGGGAGCAGATCCCTGCAGGGTGGGAGCTGGGGATCCAAACATGGGTCTGCTCACACGCACGTGCTGCCTCTAAGCAGGTCCCAGGGGATCCACACTTCCATGGGAGCGTGCCTGTCCACGTGTGTGCCCATGTGCCCTGTGAACATAGCTGTATCTCGCAGGATCTGAATGCCAGCATGAGGGAGGCGTTTGTGCAGGCAGGCTCCCCATGCACAGCTCAGTGCAGCTGTTGGTCGCTGCAGCAACATGGTGCTCTTCTGTTCTTCCTTGACCTTCCTCCTCAAACCCCAGCATTTAATCATCTCACACCCCAGGAACATCACTGCTTTCTCTCCACAGCTCAGCTCATGCTCTGTGTGGGATGTGAGGAGCTGTGGGCACACAGTCCCCTCGCTGTGCCCTTCCCGTTGCTGTGGCAGCATCACACCATGTGTCGCTGATTTGGCAATTCCCATCTGATGGAGGGCACTGGTGGGTTGCACCGAAGAGGAGAAAAGGTCCTTTCCTGACATCAGCCACATGCTCCTGCTTTTCAACACAGCCTTCAGGGGAGAGTAATCCTCTCTGCTGCACCCAGGCCTGGCTCATCCCATACTCTGGGATCTTCCCACATCCCTGGGCTGCAGCAGCACCTCTTGCTCCATCACCCCAGGTCACCCCAGCCCCACAGCTGGTGGGGAACAAACATGCTCGTGCTCATGGAATCCCCTCTGGGGTACCTGGTCACTGCAGCACCTGTTTTCCCTCCCCTCCTGCCTGTTTCCTAAGGTTTCTCCCTTATTTCAGCAGGCAGGAGCAACCACCTTCATTACAGCTCCCCTCCCTCCACAGATCCCGGCTGTTCTTCCTCTTGTTTTCAGCCAGCTACTCTCCTGGAGCTAAAAATAGCAAGAGATTTACAGCCCTCAACCTTGAACTCAGGCGGAGGGCCCTGCTTTGTGCTGCATCAGCAAAGCGCTCCATGGCTTGTATTGGGTTTGCCTCCCATCTCTGTGCATCTTTTCTCCTGGGGACACCGCATCAGGATGCCAGCCAGGCTGGCATCAGTTACAAGAGATAGTGTGAGCTGGTCAAACAAGGGGTGAGCGGTGCCTATGAGCAGTGTATGTTCCCAGAGCCCAAGCCCCCACACATCGTGGGATTATGATTTTCTGTCCTTTCAAGTCACGCATTTTCAGCATCTCTCCAGTGACATTTCCGCTGTGGACGGTTTTTAGTGTACATTTGGAAGCGTTTCCAAGTGTTCCCCACCATACTTGGGAAAGCAGGAAGCGTGCTTGGCCTGTGTCATTGTCTTTAAAAGGAAAGCTGAGATTGCCACGTAATCATGGGACTCCTGCAGCCAAAGGCCTCAAGAAGGACGCCCCACCCTGACCAACTCCGTCAGGTTTGCGGAGCTTGCTGCTATTTCAGTGACATTACGAGCCTCCGCGTCCGTCTGCTGTCCAACAGGAGCCTGGAGCCTGCTTCCCATGTCAGAGGAGGGTCAGATCCTCCTCTCGGATCCCTTGGGACTGCTTCGGTCTGCGCTGAATGAGGGCAATGTCCAACCCTGCCTTGCTTCACCTCACCCACCCCTAATGCCTCGCTCTAGCTCCTGAAGACCTTGCTCCAGATATTGACTGTGTCCAAACAGCTCAGGCAGCCCCACAAATGCATAGCGAGCATCCAGGTCCTGCTGGGAGGTGGCATTCCTGCCAGGAGCCCATGGGAATGGAGCACTGGCTGTGATGTCCCTGACAGGGTTTTACTCCTTGTCAGTGCTGCAAGTGGCCGCGCTGTTGTCCCCCATTTGGCTGCCACGTCCCTGCTGGTATCAGCCATGGGCTGTCTGCAGCCACCACCACGGCCTCAGATGCCTTCAGGTCCCCTGTAGCTGACCCTGCTCTCACCTGGTTTTATCCAGCAGCAACCAGGATCCCAAGGTGTGGCAGCAGAAGCTGTCCCTGCCTCTTTCCTTGGCCCGGAGGGACCAGGAAAGGGGAGCTGGAGGCCGTCCAGGTGCTCCGGTTGTGAAACCAGTGAGCCAGGGAGCCCTGGGATCCAGCCCTGGAACACCAAGTAACATCCCAGCCCCTGCTGTGGGCTTAACAGCGCTGCTGCTGCTGCTCAAGAGGTGCTGTTTGGGTGCTTGTTGCCTGTGTTTTCCTCCCGGAGCAGAGGCTCTGCACAGAGGGAGCGGGAATTATTCACTGTATTCAGCAGATTTATGGGCTGTTTCTCAAGAAAAGGCTGAGCGTGTGTTGTGCCACCCTGGCACCGGCTGCAGCCCAGCACTGCTGCCAGTGGGGAGCCTGCCAGGCCTCAGCCCTTCCATGAAAACAGCTTTAGCGGGCAATAAACCCAGGATAAACAGCAGCAGCAGTGGCACTGGAGCAGTCCCAAGCATGAGGCCATGCCTGTGCTGCCCTGTGTGCTGGCTGTTGCTGGAGTCATTCGTGGAGCCCCAGGTAGAGCAGGAGGTGGCCGGGACCCACCTGGGGCTGGAGGACTCTGGGTTGTGGTTTGGGATCTTGAGCCAGGCAGTGATTTGCTGGGGGAAAGGCGCCATTTCTCCTCTCTCCCATGTCTTGCAGCATCTGAGCTCCCAGCGGGGATCCGGCAGCATGCTCACTGGGAGCTGGGGGCACTCCCTGCAGAGATGTCCCATTGGATGTGCCATGTAAGGCACACACTCCATGAAGGATGCATCATCAGGAATTGTCAGGATTCGCTGTGAGAAGCTGGAGGGTGACCCATGGGATCACCCATGGGAAACACTCACGAGGCGCAGTGCCTATTCCTGGGACAGGGAATTCCCTTGGGTCCAGCTGGGTCCAGTGCACCCCTGGGGCCACCAAGGCCTGGCTGGTGTCACCTTCCACTGGGGGCAAGCCTGGGAGCTGTTTTGCTAAACTGGCATAAAATGGGTCGCAGGATGTTCCTACATGGGACTTATCTTACAGCCACAAAAGAGGTTGCAACCTTCCAAGAAATGTGTTCTTGGGAAGGTGCCCAGTGGGGAGGACAGGCCCAGCACATCCTGCAAGGAGGGGAGCTTGAAAACAAGCTTGGAATAAAAAATTACTATATATATATAAACACGCTGGTAGCAAAGCCAAAGCTCCAGCCTGGGCTCCTCCTGCACTCTTGTTTTGAATCTTTGATTGGGAAACTCACTGCTATTTATAGCCCTCCCCTGTTCCTGCAGTGGTTACTGCTGCTGATCCCTTCCAGATGCTCCTCGCAAGCCTTCAGCCTGGCCTGGCTGAGCTCAGCCCCAAGCTCCAGCATCACTAGTGCCACCAGCCCTGAGGGACGAGCTCCAGCATCACTAGTGCCACCAGCCCTGAGGGACGAGCTCCAGCATCACTGATGCCACCAGCCCTGAGGGATGAGCTCCAGCATCACTGATGCCACCAGCCCCGAGGGACGAGCTCCAGCATCACTAGTGCCACCAGCCCTGAGGGACGAGCTCCAGCATTGTGGGTGCCACCGACACTGAGGGGTGAGGTCCAACATTGCTGGT